>JAPMLY010002050.1:0-69591 GCA_026401115.1 Tetraselmis chui
ATCAGCAGACTCCCCTCCCCGCCCACGCCCCCCCACAGACCCCTCACTCAGACCCGCACCCCCAGCAGGAGTTACCAAACCCTCTCGCCCCTCCCGCAAGCAACCCTCCCCGTCCCCCCCAACCCACGTCCCCCCGCACCCCTCCCTCACACCCCACCATGCCCTTCCTACTTCTCCACACCTTCCCGACCCCAATCCCCCCTTAACCACGGACACCCCCCCCCTGCCGCCCCAGCCCACCACCCCCTTCCATCCGGCTCACCTGAGGACGACGAACTCGACCTCGACGGCTATTCCGACCAGCCGGAGGACGACGCGGAGCCCTCAGACACCCTACCGGCCTACGCCGACTCCCCCAGTGCCTGCCACCCCCACATGTCACCCCCGGCCAAACAGGCCGACTATCATCATTAGGTCCCCTCAGAACGAATCAGAGGTTAGACCCCACACCCCCCTCCCCACTCCCCAGCCCGACATCCGCAATCATATTGTAAACACCGTACCTCGCTTCACTCTCCCGGCCCACTTCAACCCCCGCACCTGCTGCACAACCATGCATAACTTTATATTCGATTTAAACCTCGACTCCGGTCTCCCCACCCCCATAGGCTACCTCGATACCTCTGCTGCCCTTTCCTTCCAATGGGGGCAATACCAAGACCTTTCTAACCTTTACTGCCTCGCTTCCGCAATAACTAAACTCCATTCGACTCCCACCAATTCGTACACAGTTATCACTAACAACGAAGTCGATAATCACCACCACAACTCCCATTACCCCAGCCACTGGTCCAATCTCGCCAACCGCGGCTCCCCCCCCCGTCCGGGGACGCCTAACCATTCTCTCCTCGTCCTCACATGGCAAAACTCACACTTCGGCCTCCTCCACCTTACTCACTCCTCCGCTACCTGGATAGACTCCTTACATCACCCCCCCCCCCCCGACCTCCTCGCCCGCTCTCTCAATCTCCTCTCCGACTGGAACTCCTCCCCCCCCCCCTCCCATCGACGCCCTACACTCCCTCAACCCACCTCGCCAAAACGACTCCGAAAGGGCATGGTCGTGCGGCACCCACGTCCTATTACACACATATTTCATCGCCACAGCCCCCCCGGACCAACACTACATTCCCCCCTCTTTCGACCCCCGGTCCTCCGTGTACTCCCTACACACTCTCCTCTGGAACCACACCTTCCGCTCCGCCCCCCTCCCACAGGGGCGCCAACACCTCCTAGAAGCTTTAAGACCCCCCACACCGCCCTCTCCCCCTCAACTCCCTCCCCCTACCCACCCCATCCCCCCCTCCCCTCCTCTTCTCCCCCCTCCCTTCCAACCTCCACCCGTAGAACGCCCCCCCGATGACCCCCCCCGCACCACCCCCTCCCTCCCCTCCCCCATCCTCCCACACCACACATCCCAACCACTACACTTCATCACCCTCAACACCCGCGGCCTACACACCTCCATTATGGATGTTGAACACCTCTCCACCTCCCACCAACCGGACGTCCTAATCCTCACCGAAACCAACCACGACACCCACAAGTCCCGCTGGCGCATAGCCCTCCCCCAATACCACCTCAAAAGCTCCCGACCTTGCTACTCAACTGTGCCCCTACCCAACGCAGGCGTTCTCTTCGCGGTCCGCCGAGCCTCATTCCAGTCTGCCACTGTCCTAACCCCGCCCCCCCACCTCATCCCCCATATCGCCGGACTAAAAATCGTCCCCCACTCAGGCACCCCTTACCTCCTTATAGGTACTTATATGCCCCAGCTCTACACCCCCCAACTGACCCGCCTCTACGCAGAAGTTGCAGCTTGGGGCCTCCGCCTAGCGGACGACCACCCGCAACACCGCACCCTCTGGGGAGGGGACTTCCAATCGACCACCCACACAGGTACATGACACCCTGCCTTCACCTCCTTACTCAAATCCCACCTCCACCCCCTCCACGACCCCATCCCTACCTTCCCCCGCAGCGGGGGCTGCCTTGACCACTGGCTCACCACGCCTCCTTCACCTATCACCCTCCCACCATCCTCTTGCTCGATATTCCCCTCCCCCTCCCACTTTACTGACCACTCTGCAATCCACCTCGTCATTCCCGCCCCTTTCTCCCTCATGGCACACCCCCCCCTCCCCATACCCACCCCCACACACATCACACAACGCGCAAACTCACCTTTCGACTTCCCCTCACACCCGACCACATAAAAGCGTACCAATCCAGCACCCCCGACCTCATCAACCAAACGGCCGCCCTCCACGCAGAAATACTCAACACCTCACACACCTCGGCCTCCCCCGACACCCTCGACACCCTAGCCTCACAATTCACCACACTCCTCTCCCAACACATGAACCACGCAGCCACAGTTTGGCCCCTCCTCCCCGCCAAGAAACCCCGCCCACCCCAAGCGTCCCTTGACCCTACTTGGCTAACAAATAAAACACGCACTCACATACTCAAACTCCGTAAATGCAGCAAAAATAACGGCCCCCTCCCCATCGCCCAAGCCCTCTTAAACACAACCGAATATCTCTCCCCTGACGCCATCAAACAACAGTGCCAAGCACGCATACGCCAGCTCCTTCACGCCACCACCACGGATAAGATAAAGAAAATAAAAACTCGAGCCAATGCGGCCTACGACACCTGCCCCAAACTCTCCCACCGCCGATTGAAAATTAAAAGCGGCCTCCTACCCCCCGCCGGCGCCGCCTCCACCCTCCACCGCATTACCAAACCCGATAAAACCACCGCATCCTCTCCCTCCGCCGTCATTGACGCGGTACACTCTCACTTCGCTAGCGAACTCGGCTGCGCCACCCCACACGAACTACCCACCCCCCCATGGGAACTCCCCGACAACCCCGACAACTTTACCATCGAACCCCGCGGTGACCCCTCTCTCACCCTTGCCGACATGATTACCCGCGACACTTTCGATAAAACCCTCAACTCCCTAGGCACCGGCAAAGCCCCCGGCCCCGACGGTATCCCCAATGAAATAATCAAATTCCTACCACCGGCGACCCGCTCCGCCCTCTTCTCTCTCCTCTCCCTCCTAGCACACAAATCCTACACCCCTCCTGATTGGTGCCACAGCACAACATGCCTCCTACATAAAAAAGGCGACCCCTCCCTCCTCGATAACTACCGCCCTATCGCCCTCATGAATAACCTCCTTAAACTATGGACAGCACTAATCAAAGATGCAGGCTCGAAGTACGCCGAAACCCACGGCATTCTCAGCGACCAACAGGACGGATTCCGACAACACCGCAGTATCCACGACGCCCTCTCCTCCCTCATTATGACAATGGAGGACGCGAAACTCCACAACAAAGACATCTACGTCATGTACGCAGATTTCAAAGGCGCCTTCAACGCCGCGGACCACCGTATCATGTTCAAACACATGCGTCAACTCGGTATGCCCCCCACCTTTGTCGACACATGCGAACACCTCTACGGGGTCTCAACCACAGACTATATTACACCACATGGCCCCACCCCTTCTATAGACATTAATCGCGGAACCCTCCAGGGCGACACCCTCTCCCCCTTTCTATTCACCCTCTTCCTTGAACCCTTCCTTCGCTGGCTCACGGTGGGAAGCCGGGGATACCGCCCAGGCCCCCCCGCTACTAACGTCGACCCCACAGAACCCACAGCCACATACCCAGGACACGGCTTCGCCGACGACCTCAGCCTCGCCACGGGCTCGACCCCCAACATGACCATCCAGCTCAGAAAACTCTCCCTCTTCAGCGCCTACACGGGCATGACCGTCAACATCCGCAAATGCTGCATCACCGGCGCCCTCTGGCGCACAGGCAACGCCCTCACCCTCGCCAACACTACCCTCCTCGCATCCCGCCTGCAAACTCAGTTCATCTCCCTAAACTCCACCCCGGCCCCCATCCCCTCCATTGGCCCCAAGGACACATACCGCGTCCTAGGGGTAGAACTGAACACCTCCCTCAACTTCACCAAACACTGGCAAGAACTCAAACGTACCACTGCATCCCTCATCACCACCCTTTCCACCTCCCCACTAACACAATCCCGCAGAATCAGGGTCATCCGTGGACTCCTCATCGGAAAGCATTTCACCCTCCAGCTCGGCCTCTTCACCGACTCCCAACTCGACACTCTCGAAGGACAAATCTGCCGCGCACTCCGCTCCGCCGTCTCCTCGGTACGTAACCTTCCCCGCACCGCCCTTCACCGCCCTACATCAGACCTAGGATACGGCCTCCCCTCCCTCAAAGCCCACGCCGCACAACTCACAGTTTGCCACCTACATAAAATCATGAACAACTCAGGCTATAGAGGCCACATGGCCCGCGCACACATACGCACCCTATCCACCACGTACTCCCACTGGCCCTCGGAATCCATCATGTCAACCTGTTACACCCCACCCACACTCAAGTGCTTAGTCAGAGCTCAACGCGATGCGGGCACCCTATTCCACAACATCCCTCCACTCTCCCTCACCAACCCTATCGCCTCCACAATCCGCGCCCACTTCACCACTCAAGACAACGCCCTCCTCGCCTCACTCCGGGACAAAGCCACACACATCACCGACCCTCACACATATAAACAAGCCTACTGCGATTTCTCCCCCCGCAAAACACACGCCTCCCTCCTACCCCGCCTCACCCCCCTCTGGAAAAGTAACATCACCTCGTGGCCACAAGTCCTCCTCAGAGCCACCTCATCCTCCTTCATCCTCAAATCATGCAAATCCATCACCACACTCACGGGGTCCACCACCCCACTCTCAGTTCCCATCCGCCTCCTCGCCGCAATCCTCACTGAACCCCTCGATACTATCCACAACCGCCTCCCCATCACAAGCCTCACTACCAACCAAGCATCCCCCCCCACCACTATACACCCCTCATGGATTCCCCTCCTCTCCCCTCACCTCCCCCGCTCACCCCCCACCCTCTCATCCGGCATCTACACCTCCCGCACCACTCACCCCACCCCCACCGCACCCACCACACACTTAGACACAGAATACCTCACCCCCTCAGACCACCACTACCCCCCCTGCGACGTAACACGCATCATTTCCAAACACAAGGACACAGAATACGGCCAAACGCAGTACATGGTTGAATGGGCCCCGGAACACCTCACGGAATGGGACATTCAGTTACAACTCGACGACGGCTTCCGCCTCATCTCCTCCACTCCCACATCGGTATGCCTCCCCTCCCCCTCCCCCACCGCCTGCTCCATCTGTCATGACCCCCTGCACACAGAACCCTCCTCCACCTGCTGCACATGCCCGCACTTTGCCATACACTCCCAATGCCGCCCAGCTCAGGGACCCGCCACATGGCAGTGCGAGTGGTGTGCTCGCGGCCAACAACACGACCTCACCCACCTCCACGAAGTGCAGTGGGCCCCATGCCTACAACTCCACGACACCATCAGTGAGACCCCCTCCGGCCCCACCGCCCTCACCGCATTTAACTCCGGCTATGTCCCCTCCACCACACCCATTTTGCCAGAACCCGGACCCCCTCCGTGGTCACACCCCCTAATCACATTCAACCATGACCCCATCAACCCCGACCTCGACATGCTCCCTACCGGTAAATTCGCTATCCACGCACACCCATCACTCCACGACACCACCATACTCTGCACTCCCGACGGCCGCGCGGTCACCACCCTTAACGGCCCCCGCGTCCGCCACCTCTACCAACTCTTTCGCCCCGACCTCTCGCAGCATACGTTCGAAGAGGAGGTCTACCACCTCCTCACCCGCCTAGGTTCCCGCTCAGAAATCCACTCACCCACACCCGCCACCACCACCCGTAATAGATGGGCCACCAGAGAAGACCTCCTCACAGCTCTCCGTCACACATTCCGCATCCAGACAGAACTCTACTCCGACCCCCTCAATAAATCCCTTCACTCCCACACCTACCACTCCCTCTACCCCGAAGATATAGTCTTCTCATCTAGCGGCAGCAATGCCCCGCACACCTGGCAAGGCACCAACATAGCCAACCCCGAATACGACCACGAATGCATGAGACGAGCCATGGAACACGCAATCACCAGCGCACACCTCACAGCCCCTCACACACCCAGCGCAACCATCCTCATCCTCCCCCGATGGGAACACACACCCTACCGCCACTCCAAATACATCAACTCCCCATACACCCACCACCTTTACACCCTCCCCAATGACGCAAACACCTTCCTACCCCCCGACCAACACACTGGCAACCCCACCCCTACCCCATTCGGCACACGATGGATGGTCGACATATACCTCGTCGCCAACCCCCTCGCACTCTCCACCCTCCCATCACCCACAGCCATGACCGCACTTCACAACACTCTCGAATCTATCTACGACACTCACCTCCCCAACCCCATCATCACCCCCCCTCCTCCACACCTCTTTGGCACCTACTCACCCCACTCAGCGGGTATATACCACCGCCCCCCAAACCCAACTCACCCCCTCACATACCCCCTCCCGGACCGCGTGCATCTAACGTACCCCCCCACCAGAGGCACCCCTGCTTGGAACTGGCAGGACTTTGTATACACAGACGGCTCGAAAAAAGGAAGCTCGTCCCCCCTCGGAGCAGCAGCTACCCACCCCGCCTCGGACACCAAAATCAAAATCATGGTGACCTCTACCCCTCCCTCACATACAATAAATCGCGCTGAATTAGCTGGCATAGATATAGGCCTCCAACTTGGCCGCACCCACCTCCTCACAGACAGTGCGTGCTCCCTCCGCCTCATACAAGGTTACTTAAACTGCCCTTCCGCTTACCGCCACAACATTCACCGCGACACCCTCTTATCCATCACACACACCCTTAAAACCCGCTGCGACGCAGGCATCCGTACACACCTCGGCAAAATCAAAGCCCACAACCATTCCCTAGGCAACGACCTCGCAGACACCCTCGCCAACCTCGTCGCGGATGGTCACCCACCCGACACTACATACACCACAGGTTCAGAGGTCACGATAGGCCACTGGACCTGGCCATACACCCTCATTCCACAAACCCTAGGAGACCCCATACCCTACAGATACACCAACCTCAAAACCGACGCACACACCTACAGCACAAAACACACACACACTCCTCTCTCGCAAACAACCAAACACGGAGCCCTCCTCGCCCGCGCCGCGAAGGACGGCGCCGATTTCTCTTACCACAAAAAACACTCAACCCTCACAAATATCCAGTTCACACACAAACAAGAATTCATGTGGGGCGTCCACAACACCCGCCTACTTACTCACAACCCCACCCTGCGCTGCCCCCTATGTGGCCAATTCACTAGCAACGGCCACATGGCCGGTAACTGCCCCTCTATGTCTGGTCTAAGACAGGACCGACACAACAGCGCTCTGCAACTCCTACTCTCCCTACTGGAACGCCACAACGGAGGACGCTGGGAAACCATCACCGCAGACTTCGGTAACAAACCCATAAAATCGTTTGCTTCCCCCACCCCTGTCCACACTCCACTTGACTGCCACCCACCTCACCCCACCCACATGCCCACCCGACTTGTTGCTGCTGACGAAGGTCTCTCGCCTGACTCCCTAACCTCATGCCCCGCCGTCCTCCCCCCTGAGATTCTCCCCCCCCTGCTTCGTCCCCCTGCACACAAACCTGACTTCATCCGCATCCTCGAACCCCGATTCGTTGGTCACTCCAACGGTCGCCGACGTTACGCATCCATAAAAAAGATTCAGATAGGGGAATGGAAGTACTGCACAGACAACAACCTCTCCCACACAGCCGACCTCATACGATCCAAATACACACCCCTTGCAAACGCCATCAGAAGCCACTGGCCAGGCACAGTGGTTGACATCCTCCCCATCGTCATGAGCCGCACAGGTACACCGCACTCCTCCACCATCACGAGTCTCACCTCCCTTCTCACCGCCCGCACCGACCCTCCTGATAAACTCGTCTCCAAAGCACACCTCGACACGTCTCGCATTCTTGCACAACTCCACACGCATACTGTCCAATGGCTGCATCACCTCCTACTCATATACCGCATCAAGTCCCGCACGACCTCCCGCCGCGCATCCGCACACTGCCCCCTCGCACGACCCTAAATGCACACAACCTTCGCCTCTACTTGCACACCTCCCCGGGGGGGAGTAAAACCCCCGACCTACATTGGAGAGGTTGGATTAGGTGGTTAACGGTCTAGCCCTGACTTGTAAGTTCCCTGTATGGCATAGTTCGCTGGTGTTGCCGGGTATCTCCCCCACCTCGGTAGGTGGCGATATGTCGCTTGAGCTAGAGTTAGCGGAGGACCCCCACGGCATAAGGTGGTAGGTAGTGTGGGTTCGATAGTCGGCGGACCGGTATCACTGACTACCGACCCTGTAATAATTGGTACTGGTAACGCACTCTCCGTAACTGCACCGGGAATTTGCACCGTTGGCCGGGGGGGTTGAAAGGGCATTCGCACTGCAACGCGTTGTGCGTTGCTGGTTTGTGTTGGTGCTGGGGTTAAACGGCCTGCGTTGTCGGATTCGACGCGTAAAGCACGAGCCGACTCGTATTTCGGCGGCATGCTATCCCAAATTACCACCCACAGGCCTTCACCGACAGAGGAATAGCGGAATAGCGATAGCGGTACGTATCACTATACAGTAACGAAACGTACTGACACGTCGGAATTACTAGTATTAGATAATTCGCGAAGCGATACGAGCTATAGGTCCAGGCAAATAATAGGAGGTATATTCGCGAATATACCTTCTATTCGAAACATGAGGTATAGCGTTTTTCAAATAATATACACGACATACAGGCGAAAAGAAATAATGAAATACAACCGGACCGCTATGGGTTTGAGCGACCGCTCTATAGGTTTGGGCTGGCTCACCGACTACAGGTATAGCATCGAGGGATGCCAGCAACGGGACAACGCAAAATCAGTGGCTTGCCATCGTCTAGAAGAAGGAATCCTAGGACTATCGCGGGTGCTCCACATGTTCACCACGTAGTCGCTATCGCTATCATGGAATCCTGCGCGGCTTGTGTTGGAGTAAGCGGCGGACGCTTTCGCTCGGCGCGCGATCTATCCGGACACGCACATTTTCGAAAATCTATCTCTTGTTGACTTGCCCTCTCGGTCAAACAAGAGGTAGATCGACGCCGAATTTATCGAAAATCTTTAAGCATACCTTGAGATACCTATATAAAACAAGTTGCACCATCTGTGTGGCAGCAAGATTCTCGTCTACTCAACTTTTTTGATAGCGACTTGCGGGGTAGCTCCTCCACGTAGTTGGTAGTAGCGATCGTCGCTAGATGGTCCACACAAGTACTTAACTGCAATTGGTCCCTATTCGCTATTCGTTTAGTAACGCGAAATAGCACCCATACATCCTAGGCCGACTCGTGCTGACTGGACTGACTTGAAATCGAGAAACGTACTATGACGTACTGTACCGTACAGCAACATGGTCACGTGTGCGCTATTTGGCTATTCCACTAGTGGCCGGCCTAAGTGACCACCAGCCTATTTAAAGGTCTCGGGGAGAGAGAGAAAGGTGCCACAATGACGACCTGCCTATGGAAGGGTTGGCGTCGAGAGAAAGTGACCACAACCCGTTTGACGGGCTAGTGAGGAGAGAGAGTGAAGTGCCACAATGACTGCCGGCCTATGGACGGGCCAGTGTCGAGAGAAAGTGACTGCCGGTGTGCCTAGAAGATACCGGATGTTCCCCAAAGGAAAAAAATATCCCAAGTAACCAAGTGGAGGAGCCCATAACATGTAGAACCATGGATAAGGGTTCGATAGAGGAAGCAGGATAGTTACAAGGGATAGTCGAGCCGGCCCCACAAGGGGGCCAGCTGTGGGGAGAAAGGGAGTGAACAAAGAAGGGACCGGCAAGGCAACGGATGGCCCGGCCGGCCGGCACCGGCGGCAATGCTACACCAAGTACTAGGGCAAGACAATAGCTACAGTGTACATAAGCACAGTATATAAGGAGGCGGTTGCTAACAATCTCACACACCTCTTCAACCGGAAGGTTACATGAAATATGAAAGGCCCGGTGTTAGCCGCGTTAGTGCGGCATCTTGCTGAGATTTTGTTGTTACCACTGCCCTACTAAGCACCGCGAGTGATGTGCATGGCAACCGTATTCACGTGATATTCAATACGTAGGTCCCTCAAAGAGCACGGTAAACGCACCCTATCTTAGTGACATGTATGAGATATTTGCCGTAATGGAACAACTCCGGCGTGCACTGCCCCCTCCCCCCCCCCCCCCCCCCCCCCCCCCCCCAATTCTCACTCATGCATCGGCAATGGTGGTGCGCTGTGCGTGAAATGAAAAATGTAGCTAGACACGAGTTTCACCTTTTTACATTAATGTCTCGCAAGGAATTCGTGCTCTTACCCATTTCTATTCAGAAAGTAATGTTTAACATTATATATGCATGATTGTGAAGCGTATAGCCTATAGGATGTTCGGTTGGGGAGGTCGAAAGCTCTAACGTTTACAAATACCGTTGGTGATGGCCGCATGGTTGGCGCCAAACACGCGCCCATCAAGGTATAGTTTGTGGGCAAGATAGTGATGAAATATGTGTGAGCAAGACAAGTCTAGCGATATGCCGAGTTTTAGACTTCCATTTTTTAAGAACGGATGTTTATAGTTATTATTGTTGCACTTGGTGTCGGTGTACTGCTCTACTGCTCCAAAAGTCGAATGTGTCGACGTTGCCGACCCCGTAGTCATCCGGCGCAACACCGCCGCAATTAGGGCCCGCGTCGTCCAAAAGACGAGCCTTCCCGACGGTAGTAATGTTCCTATGGCCACCAACAATGCAAACACAGGCCTATGTTGGGGTTGGAGTGGTTGGCTCCCCTGAACCTGCCGGGTTTGTCGCTTTTGTGCTCACCTTTTCGGGGATTGCAGCGTCGCTTTGTTTAAAATCGGCTTGCATCGACCTCCCGCGCGTCCTACGACCACCTTCTCAACAGCAACGCCCTCAATAGGGTCTTGCGGGCTGACACGACGCTACTCGCGTAAAGTTGTGCCTGCTGAAGACACCACGGCCGCAATAACGAGCATGCATCTCGTACGGGTATGGTGGCGTTTGTCCGTGGGACATGCAGATCACACCGTTGTTTGAGCTAGTGCTCCTGACTAGCCGCGTGCCGCAATGGTATGATTTTTTAGGAGAGCGAGGAATGGTCTCAAGGCACCACCTCACTGACGGAAAAGTACAAAGGCTTAAAGGGGGCGAGCTTGTGCTTATTAGGCAACACAGGCCTAGTACCTAGGTACTAAAAATAGTACCTAGGTACTGGCCCCGTAGTTGGATAGTTTAGGGTTTAGTTAAGCTGTGTTGGGGCTCACTTATGCCAAAGATGTGGATCACTTACAGAATTTGGTATTGGTGGCCCTTGGGTCACCCTACACGCAATGTGAGAGAGAATCGGGTGGGTGGGTTTGCGTGAGCGATAGCTCTCGCAAATGGCAGAAGGTGGACACACAATCGCTGCTCGTGTGTTATATAGTGTGCGGACATTTTACTGTCCGTGCGCTCGTGGGCGCTTGAACCGTTAGGGGAGATGTAGCGTCGGAGGTAACGCTTGTAACGTCGGAGGTAACACCGGTTACTTCGTAATTTTAGCCCTTTAATTCAAACCTCTATATTACCAATATGACCATTTAAGCTGTGTTGGGGCTCACTTCTGCCATATGTCGCCGATTGGCGTGTAACGTTGGGTGGGGCGCCGCAAGGGGTCATCCAACCAAATAGTTGCCAAGCTCCCGGGCACGGGAGTACTGTTAGGTTGATGTAGTCGAGGACTACGTCCGATTCTCGCGCCCAACCGCCGAAGAACTTGATCTTCTGCATATGTGTACCGATATTGTACGCTGCAATAGCTGCACCCCTTCATAAGGAGTGCGAAGTCCACGCGAAACCCTCCGGAGGTTGTTCGTGTACTGCACGAAGTACCCGTTGTAGCCATGTTGTCAGGGTGTCCGCAGTCCAGGTTGTCGTAGGCTCGTGGAGACTAATGGCCCAACGTATGTCCGGTATCTTCCCGGCGGAGAACTTGGTACGGGCAGCGTCGAAGTACTTTAGTAGTTCCGCGATGTTAGGGTGAGCCGAGTCCGGTAGTTCACATATGAGTTTTCGCTCCGTGGAGGTACCCCGTTGACCTGTTCTCGTTCCGTGGTAGAGGAGGATTCCACCGGTTGGAGTACACAACATGTCTCTAGACCGGCACTCAACTTCTGTCCCCCGCGACAAAAAAAGTGGACAGGAGCACCGTCTCCAGACACGCTTTGAACAGTAGAATGAGGTCCGTTTGAGCCTGAGTCCAAGTGTTTGTAAGCTGTGTGCGGAGGTCCTTGGCCAAGCGTAGCGATGATACAAGAATCCGGGCTGGCAGGTACATGCGTGTGCGGTTGGGCTAAAGGGAAGCTTGGGACGCTGCGAGACCCCGCCGGACCTTGGCTACCAAATCGCCTTGTACGGATGGTTCTGCGCCGTGGTCCTTGAAGAAGCCGTTCACAGTTGAGAGGTAAGGTTGTAGACTAGTTGCCTTAATGGTGCCACGTTCCCCGATCCATGCGATGTAGCGGGCCATGGTAGTGGCTGTTGCGGCTAGCGGCGGTAGGCCTTGCTCCTCGCAGAACTGGAAGTACGGTTTGATCGCGCTATTGTACGTGTCGGACGTGCTTTTCGCCCAAGCGGCGGTCAATAAGTCCAGCGTTTAAGCTCCAAGACTGTCCGTGCCCATTAGGCGTTACAAGTAGGGGCGCATCGAGGCGGCCCATGGGTTGTTGCAGCATGCCTCCTCTACCTTGTAGCGGACTTTTGCTGCTCGGGTGGGGTACGCCTGGACTGCTGGTTTGATGTGTCGTGTGTTGAACATGGTCATGGTAGCACTGACCGCGCCCCGGCGGAGGTACAACCAAGCCGGGAGGGAATCCGGAAGACAGTGACGGGCCAGTGAGGCTTGCCGATTGTACCGCGTCCGTGCCGCCGCCCGGGACGGAACAAGTGAGCGCGGGCCGGCAGGACCGTCTCGTGGCACGCCAATTCGGTAAGGGCATGATGCCACGCTTTTCCTTGCCAACGGGGGCGACCACCGTGGCTGCTGCGCCGCTGTGCTGTAGTTTCTGGGCGAGGTAGGGTAGTAGGGGCCATGGCGAATTGCACCAGTTGCAATCTTCTCGCCAAGACGAATCGGAGAGGTGATGGAAGTCCACTGCTTCGCACGATGGGACGAGCCAATTTGCGTTGTATCGGGGCAATAGCGTGTTGAGGGCCGACGCAAACCGGTCGATCGTGTGTAGGCCAAATTATGTGTGCATTTCATGGAACACAAAGGGGTCGAGTTGCCAGTCGTCGTTGTCGAGGTGGCGGCTGAGCTTGTCTGCCCACGTGTTTGCCGCATAACGGATGTACATGGGCATGATGTGAATGTTGTTGGTGTCCGACAGGTACCAAATGCGGCGTAATTCGGTCATAATCGCTGGGGAGCGGGACGTAAGGCCGGCCATGACGTGGCAGACTGCCTGGTTGTCTTCGTGGAGGAGGACGTTGCGGCCAGCTAGATGTGGCAAGAAACTGAGGACGGCCAGACGGACGGCCTTCAATTCCTTCCAGGTAATATGCTTTTTCGTCCTCTGGTCCCGAGAAGCCGCGCGCTTCGAGTTTGGCGTTCAGTATTGCCCCCCAACCATCATACCCCGAGCTGTCGTTGTGTATGTACGCAGACTCGACCGGGCGGTGTATGTTCTTGCCATTTGCGTGGCTAGGTATCTGGGTCCACCACTGCAGATCGCGACGGAGCTGCGGGGTGAGGCGGACGCGGCCTCCCCACTTGTCGCCAAGTACGGAGTGGGGCGCCCGCCGGCGGCGCAGCGGCGGCGGCCCCGGAGGGGGGTGCGCTCGCAGGCCCGTCGGCACCTACCTCTACCTCCACGCGGTGGGCGCTGGTAACCCCATAGCCGTGCCAGGCCTGGCACGGTAGGGGGCTGAACGAGGTACCGACAGCTGCGATCCGCGGGATCAGCAGCTGTCGGGAAGCCCTGTACGGAGGGTTTTGGAAAACATAATATCCGTACACCGGCACAGGGATCTCCCGCTCGGCCAGTCCGATATGTTTTTTCCGCGACTAAATACTCGCAGATACTCTCCCGACGATGGGGCGGGGGCGGCGTTTGCGAAATATTTTTTGGCGAAGAGGGGTACGGACGGATCAGCGGTGGGACGAGGGTGTTGGAGCTGGCGGCGGACAGCTGGGAAGCAGCGCTAGGGCACGGCGCTCGCTAGCAGCCGCCAGCCCTGCGAAAGCTTCTGGTTTCCCTTGGGGGAGAGGCCCGAAGACACGCAGGACGGAGGCGAGTCGCAGCCGGAGGAGCGGCACGGTCTAGCGGCGGAGGTCGGGAGGATCATCCGCCGCCGGAAAAACCCGGTACGGGGGGTTTTTGGTTAAATATTCCCGTACCCACCATCTTTTGAGGATAGCCGATCCCTGGGCACTATCCGTTCCCCCTCCCCTAGTCGGTACCCGGTTATCGACATGCTGCCTCAGGCAGTGTGCCCCGGGTTATCGCAACAACACACTGCTCGTATAGGCGGCCCCTTAACAACGTAAATCACCGGGGGAGACAAGTGCGGCCAGCACAGCGCGATCAGATGGGTGGTGGAACCAGACGGCAAACGGACAAGGGACATGAGACATCTGGCTCGGAGGCAGGAGAGCCAGCCGAACACCGTTTGCAGCCTCGCTTTTTCTCCTCCCAGCCCCCGCGGGGGGGGAGAAGGCTAGACTAGGTGGAGGGTCGCGCCGAGAAGAGCGACCACTATCTCCGATATCTCGGACGGGGTCGAGCAAGGATCGAGACGAGTCCGACGACGACCTGCGCGAGGGGGGTTTTCCACCTGCCTTTCCCCCTACCTCCGGCACGACCGGAGTCGCATAGGAGCCGAGGTCAGGCAGGTTCGACTCGACCAGCTCAAGCCGACCAGCCTTGCTGATCGGCAACCCCGCCGCGGCTGGAGCAGGCCGCGTATCGTGGAGAATAGCGACATTTTTTATTTCATACTGTATCCAGGAAAAAAATTTAGTATAGGTCAGAAAATAGTAAATACTTGGATACTGGTACGGGTATGTTTTAGACGATATCGTTACTGCCATTGGAGAGGTTGGGATTAGTGGTTCACGGTCTACCTCACGCTACTAAGTCCTGTATGGCATAGCAAAAGGGGGGGCCCAGAGACTCCAGCCGGTTTACCGGTATTGGAGTAAAATATTTCAATTTCAATTTCAATACGGAGTGGAGTTCGCGTAGGAAGAATCGTGCCGCCGGGATAGCAAGAAAAAGGTACTGAATCTGACCAGCGAATGATTTGAGTTCCTTGACAGGGAGCCTTTTCCTTGTTGCACGTTGCAGTAGGTGTTGAGCTGGTTTGGCGAGCTTCTGAAGCTTTTCCGCTTGGGCGAAGAAGTAACATGTAGATGTGTCGATGTCGATACCCAGGTGGTGGCCATATTGCGTCGGCTCCCAAAAACCTTTGGAGGGGTGGCGGAGAAGGCCGAGACTAGTGAGGAGGCGGTCGACGCGCTAACGGAGCGCCAGAGCGAGCGCACGAGTGGCGGCGAAGAGGAGGAAGTCGTCCACGTAAGGTAAGATTTTTGCTCCGCGCCACCGCGTGTGTCGTAGAAAGCGCTTGCTTGGTCTGTCGCTATCGGGTTGTGTAGGCCTCCCGTGGTGTGTCGTAAACCCCCCGGGGTCGGGTTGTCGGTGGTATCGTACGAATGTGTCCGTAAACGCGCAGAAGTGGTAAGGGCTGAGCGACCAGCCCATCGGTAGGCAAGCTAGTCGGTACAGTTGGCCGCGCACGTTAATTGTTAGGAAGTCGCGTTGCTCTCGCACGATGCCCAACGCGTAGAACCCGTCCTTGAGGTCGAAGGAGAACATGTAGTCGCCCTTCCGCATGAGATGGCGAGCGCCTAGCAGAGACTCCATCCGTAGTCGTTTTCTGACGCAGAAGTTGTTCTGGTGTCGTAGGTCGACGATAAATCGCCACTGATTGTTGCCGGGCTTGGCGACTAAGAACAGTCTGGATACGTATTTGATGCAGGTGGTGCGTTCCCATGCTCCCGTCTCCACGAAGCGCGCAAGTTCGGCCTCGAGGAAGGTGAGTTGATCGGGGGTAGCGTCTAGTAGTGATACGCCTTGGTTGAACGGGGGTGGGGGTCGGTTGTTTAGGAAGGGAATAGTAACGCCCTCCCGGATCCACCTCAAGACTTGATCGCTCGCGCCGATATCTTTCCATGCTTGCCAGTTTCGCCGCACGCGATGACGCATGTAGTTTGAATCTGGTGTGCAGGAATCGGCGCGGCGGGTCACCCCTTCATTCCTCCTTGTCGGCCTCAGTCTTCTTGTGTGCCTTGTCGGTAGAGGGGAGGGGGCGGCCTCCCGTGCGGCCCTTAGGCTTGGCCTTGTGTTTGTCCGGCTTGTCCGGCTTGTCGTTCGGCTTGTCCGGTCTGTATGGTCTAGGCTTGTCGGCCTTGAACTGTGCAGCTGCTTGCGCTTTTGCAGCAGCTGTGATGCTGACTTCGAGTCGCTTGTCCTCCAAGGCTGATAGGAGTCCGTCGACGACGTTGCCTCCACGGTCGGAGGCGACTGTGTCGAAGCAGCGTGTGTAGACGAGACGCTCCGCGACGCGTTCTTCACCGGTGAGGATCTTCTTCGCCTTGAAGCGCCTGATATAGGTGAGTCGCGCTTCCCCCGGTGAGGCCACTGGTTGATGTGTACGTAGCGCCGCGTCGACGAGTGAGTAGGCGTAGGTTGTTTCGTCGGGGGTAGAGGTGACCGCGCGAATCGTTTCCATAGCACTTTCGAGTGACGAGTTAGCGGCGGCCGTAAATACACCATAGCAGAGCAGGTGTCGATACTCGTCGCGGGAGGAGATTCTCGCAAATTATCGACAAATTTGTCCGTAAAAAATTTGTCGGCCTCGTCGTGTCGAGGGTTCCACATGCACGGGACTGTTGTGCCGGAGGGGGGTAGGCATTCCGCGAACGTACGGGACGCGAAGTCTGACCACTCTCTAGGGTCGATGTACTCTAGAGGGGTGTATCTACTATCAGCTGGTAGAGCGTCGAGCTCGAGTCGTCCACCCGCAGCTCTGTTGGAATCGGCTGTGGGGATGGCTGAACTAGTGTGTTTTGCTGGCGCGGCTGCGACGGATAGAGTTTCGACATGGGCTGCTAAATGTTGTACAATCTTTGTCAGCAATTGTAGCTGGTATGGATGATGTTCCGGCGCGTCACCAGGCGCAACGGGGTAGAGGTCGGTAGGCAATACCATGCGGTCTGCCACTTGAACTCAGGGAGTGTGTTTTCGTGCGTCGTGCAGGGGACTCAAGTGATCAACACCTTGCGTGGCTAGCAAGAGCCACGATGCCGTTTGCGTGAGCGATAGCTCTCGAAAAAGGCAGAAGGTGGACACACAATCGCTGCTCGTGTGTTATATAGTGTGCGGACATTTTACTGTCCGTGCGCTCGTGGGCGCTTGAACCATTAGGGGATATGTAGCGTCGGAGGTAACACTTGTAACATCGGAGGTAACGCCGGTTGCTTCGTAATTTTAGCCATGTAATTCAAACCTCTATATTACCAATCTGACCATAAAAAAATGGCCATACAAGCAGTGCCGCCGAGCCGCCGGACGCCCTCCTGCAATAAACCCACCATCAAAACGACGCCACACAGCAGAAAAATTATCAAGCATGTGTTCCAATTAGAAATAAGTAAAAGATTCGTAGGAACACGGCTCGGCCGGGACATGGCTCGCGGGCCATGTAAATATCACGAGCCGTGTTCCGAGCGCTTTCAGGTATTCCAATAAGGCCGGGACATGGCTCGGGTCTCAGTACATACGGGCTCTATATACATCGGGCTTCTACGGCCGTTCTTATAGCGCAGCCATCATCGCGCCGCCCGCACACACACACTCTCACCCACACCTACCCGCACCCGCGCCCGTACCACCATTCCGAACCTAAGATGCACTACGCATGTAGTGGCCGTGGCCCCGCTTTCTGGCTTGGCGGCACTTGTGTTTGTCGTTCCGCCTACGCTAGTTGTGGTGATGGGTACGGACCCCGGAGCATGTTTACATATCCCTCCGTAGGACTACTAATGGACACATGTGTACGCTAGACTCCGGGGGAGTATTGGCCCTCCACCTATACGTGTTCGCTATAGGTGTTCGCCGCTCAGTCGCGATGCGATGCGATGGGTTCATATGCACAATATGTTCCTATCGGGTAACCGACAGCGTGTGTGTGTGTTTGTGTGCGCGCGCGCGCGTATGTGTGTGTGTGTGTGTGTGTGTGTGTGTGTGTGTGTGTGTTTGTGTGTGTGTGTGTGTGTGTGTGTGTGTGTGTGTGTATGAACAACAACATTAGCGGCAGCAGTAGTACCATATGTTTAACTAAGTAGAAGCATAAACTAATAAAAATGAAACCGCAGGTACACACGCACGAGTAATGGCAGCAACGATACAAGGCACTTGCATGTTCTCGACATTTGTGGCGGTTAGCCTCTGAAAGCTAAACGCTAGCACAAATCTGTTCTAGTCTGTCTAGTTCTGTGGTTGCAAGATGGCAAAATGATGTTGTCGAGAGGCAAGAGTCGAAGATGTTTCACTGCTGTACTTAGGCAGTAGTTGTAAATGAACAAAGGAATTGTTAAATGGTTCTGTCACCTCCCTCTACTGCACTGGGCTTAAATAGGTTTCTGCCCAGATTACTTACGCCTGTAAGACTAGCTTACGTGTTAGGCGTTGGGGCTGTCCAACCGTCGTCATCTGTCCTCGAGACGCGGCCTGCCTAGCATTGGGTTTCACGACGCGGCTCCTTCTGCATGGAAGAGCTCGTTCTGGCGCGTCATCTGGCTAGTTAGATTAATTATGCATATCTGTACGTACCGGGAGATACTGGTCGTACTGTAGCATCAGCACCCTTACAATATTGCAGTAGCGACGTACCCACGAGTATACGTCCATCCTGTGGAAAAGCACGAATTGGTATCCGTAACGAGTACTTGTACAATGTCATGCAATGTACTGTTGCAAGACTGTACTCGTCACACTCGTACTCTCCCCCTCTTGACAGATCAATGAGGCCGCCGCGAGGCAGACCTCCGTGGTTCTTGGCTCCTTTACTGAAGCAATTACTGGGACTCAGGAATGCGCGATGGGTGAGCGTGCATGAAGTCAATGTACGCCTGAGTCTTGGCGAACTTGCGCCATTGGGGCGTCTCCAAGAATTCTTGTAACGCAATTGTCCGGTGTACCTCGTTCAACCGGTGCCAGACAGGTGGAATGTCGTCATCGCTGAAGTGCGTCATGAAGAGCAGATATTTGCCTCGTCGCCGAGGTAGCGACTTGATGCACACAGCGGAGATGTGTGAGACATCGAACTCCTCGTCGTCTCCTTCAGGTACAGTCACCGGGACAGCTGGTCGTAGCGGAGCGGTAGAGCAGGGTCTCAAGTTATTAATGTGGAACAAAGGATGTAAGCGTACTGTCGCTGGAAGTTTCAACCTGTAACTGTGTTTCCCAATCTGCTCCTCCACTGAAAAAGGTCCAAGCTGTCTGTCTCTGAGTTTCCGGTTCGGTTGTCCTCTCAGATAAAGGTTTGCTGTGACGACTGACACCTTGTCTCCTTTAGCAAAGTGTGGTGCTATAGACGGTTCTGTGCGCGCTTGCATCTCGTCCTTGTGTAGCTGTAACACTGAGCGTACCAAGGTGTGCACGTCATGTAACAATCTAAACCGTTCTGTAGCGTCATGCGAAATTGGTATCGATGGTCGCATGCTAAACAGCAGGTCAGGAGGCTCCTCAGGAGAGAACCCAAAGTTAGCCTCGAACGGTGTGTGCTCAATTCCGAGTGCACGTGAAGCGTTGTACGCAAATTCCACTTGCGGTAGAAGTGTCGTCCAATTAGAGCCATCATAGCAACAGAAGCAACGAAGAAGCTGCTGAAACGTGCTGTTCACTCGCTCTGTCAAGCCATATGTTTCTGGGTGTCGGCTGGAAGACATGTTCAGACGCGTTCCAAGGCGTCTCCAAAGTGTTTGCCAGAAGGCGCTGACAAATTTCGGGTCGCGGTCGCTAATCAGCGCACGGGGTAGTCCATGTAAACGGTAGACTCCCTGTAAAAACAAAGTTGCAGTTTCTTCGGCAGTAATCGACTCTGTGCATGGCAGAAAATGGGCCATTCGTGTTAGATGGTCTACTACAATCAGCACACTGTTAAAGCCATTGCTCTCAGGCAAGTGTGTAAGGTAGTCAAGACCAACTGTGTGCCACGGTCTTGGTGGAACAGGCAATGGGTCAAGAGTCGCAGCCATCTGCGGTCAAATCTTTGCTCGTCGACACACGCCGCAGCGTTCACAGGAATCTTTCACGTCTTGGCGGATTCGTTTCCACCAGAATCTGCCGAGTGCTTTAGCAAGAGTGCTAGCAACTCCTCTGTGACCAACTGACGAACTTTCGTGCAGCTCAGTGATCACTTTCAGTCGGAGCTCGGAGTTCTGTGGTATACAGAGGCGATTGAGGCGCCAAAAGTATCCGTCTCTGGCTTTAATCCGGCTGTCTTTCGTCCACTCACCATCGTCCCCATAAAACGAATCTTGTGAGAACCCCTCGCGAATGAGATTAGCGAACTCAGGGCTCCGCTGCAGCGCGTCAACAGTCAGTGAATTTAACTGTGCGTCTTCAAACATCAGCTGGGACTTCCGTCGTAATTCTCGATCTGACGGAACCTCGCCATCCCAAAATAAGGGTACTGTGGCATGAGGTACGAAGTCTGGACGCCGGCTTAACGGGTCAGCTTCGTTCAGAGCTCCCTTGCGATATGCAAGTGTCATCGAGCCCACAAACGGTTGCAAATCCCGCAGGTATCTTGCTTGCCGCTTGTTCAACCTGTTGTTTGGTTGCCCGAGCAGATGCCGCAGTGTGTCGTGGTCTATTACGACAAGGAACTTAGAGCACCCTTCAAGATAGCACCTCCAATGCTTGACAGCTTCGCATACGGCCAAAGCTTCTAAGTCGTACGCAGAGTAAGTGTTACCACGCTCAACTTGATTAAGCTTACGCGCCCAGTAAGAGACTGGTTGAAGACCTCCTCCTTGGTCTTGCAACAGGACTGCTGCAATCCCCACTGTTGAAGCATTTGTAGCTACGGTGAACGTCGCGTCCGGGCTGACCTCCGGAAGGATCAGGCATGGCGCGGAAATGAGCCGTAACTTGAGAGTCTCAAAGGCTTCCAAACAGGCAGGCGTCAGCGTAACCTTCTGTGGCTGGGACTTCCGCAGTAAGTCCGTCAATGGAGCCGTAAGGTCGCTAAAGTGGTGTATAAATCTCGCATAGAAGTTGCAGAACTGTACGAAACTGCGAACCTCCTTCTGCGTCTTGGGCACTGGCCAGTCTGCAACGGCCTCGACTTTCTTTGTGGAAACCGAAATTTTACCGGCTGACACAGTGTAGCCCGGATACTCCATTTCTTGAAGTCCGAAGAAGCATTTCTTAAGGCGTAATTTCAGCCATTCCTGCTTGAATCGCTGTAGCACTAGACGTAGGTGCTCCAGGTGCTCCTCCAGAGTTCGACTATAAATACAGACGTCATCGAGGTAGACTGTCACGAACTTATGTAAAAAGTCGCGAAGAATGTCGTTCATCATCCTCTGATATGTAGCTGGTGCGTTGCACAGTCCAAACGGCATGGCGACCCATTCCATTAAACCATCAAGGGTCTGAAAAGCCGTCTTGTGAACAACCTCATCACGCACTCGAACTTGCCAGAAGCCAGAGGCGAGGTCGAGATGTGTGTAAAAATTCGCGTCCTTAAGTTCGTCCAGTGTATCGTCCACTCTCGGAAGTGGCTAGGCGTCTTTACGCGTAACCTCGTTAAGGCCACGGTAGTCAATGCACAGACGTAGCGAGCCATCAGCTTTCCACACAAAAAGAATTGGCGAGCCGAACTCACTGTAGCTGAGACGGACCAGACCTGCTTCTACTGCGTCTTTAAGCTGTCGATTAAGCTCTGCGCGCTCTGCTGGTGACAATCTGTTTAGCCGTTGGCGTCGCATCGGGCCTGCAGTGTCAATGGGATGGTCCCACTGTCGGCTTACGGGTGGAGAGTCGACAGGTTGCAGTAACTCCGGGAAGTCATCGAAGAGTAACGACCGGAAGTTGTCGCGTTGTTCTGCAGTTAGCTCCTCTCCAGTGTGAAAATCTGTCTGTTGTTCAGCTGCTGACGTAAGTTCAATTACGTAAAATTCAGCATGACGTCCTTTACAGCGGCGCGTCTTGCGCAGGAGTTTCTGAACTTTAGTAGACGACAACAGCAGACACTCAGGGCGTCGTTCCTCGAGCGTAGTCTCCACAGCTGTACCGTCTATAAGTGTAAAAACTCTGGTTGTACCGAACTGTAAAGAGGCATGTTCGTCGTCAAGCCATGGTAAACCAAGAATTAAATCAGCTGTACGTAAATCACGTAGGACGTAAAAATTCCGGTGAAATTCGTGTCGAGCCAGCTCAAAAGTGACATCGCAGAATGTTGTAGATGTTACACGTTGTCCGTTGGCGAGTCGAACTGGTGTCTTAGTCGTAGATTTCCGAGTCTATAGAGCAAAGCGTCGTACAAAGTCCTCTGACACAAAATCAAGCGTCGAAGCGCAGTCCACTAATCCAGAAATTTGGTGTCCGCCATCAGGAGTTTTCACAGTCAACTCAGTTCGAATTAACGGGCGAGCTTCCGTGAGGTCAGTCAGTAGAGCTGTAGCTGGCGAAGAAAATTGTTGTAGCGTAGCGATGGACTGTTCCGAGTCGTCTGGTGGTACAGGTACCGAGGTGGGCTGTTCAGGTGCTGTAGATGTTGTTGAGTCGTTAAACGCACAATCTGCGTCGACTAACCACAGCTGTACATGCCAAGGAGCTCGAGCAACCACCTCCTGTTGCGCTGGGTTCTCCAGTGACTGTCGAGTAAAAAGCTGCGTCCTCGCTGGGAATTCTTGGTAGAGTTTCCAGTGCTTAGTCACTTGAGTAAATTTTGCCCATTTCGGTAGTACAAATACAGCCATCGTAGATGTCGGAGATGTTCGTCGACAATCCTCAAAATGCTGCGCAGTCTGCTCAGCTAACTCCCAGGGTGGGTTGATGAACACCCTCTCTCCTGTCAAGTCCCTCTCTAGAATCGAGGCACTCGGCGAACAGTGAGGTAAGTCACTGTGCGAGTTCAGACATTCATCATCTGCACATCCCTCCAATGTGAAGTCAAATCGTGCATGTAGAGGGTCAAAGACTGAGTCAACCAGTTTCCAATCAATTGAACATATGGTTACAGTTTTACGACTCTGTCTCTGCTTAGTCTGACGTCGACGACCTGCTACTAGCGTTACAGGTGTCGCGACTGTGGTTGATGGAGATGTCGAAAGTGTTTCGACGACCTCTGTTGCCAACAGTGTCTCAGAACGAACAGTAGATGTAGCCGGCTGCTCCAGTTCGCTAGAAGAACTGCCTTGCCACCATCATTGCTTCTTAGGTTCCATCGGTGCCTTGCCCTTGAACTCCGGGCATTGGAACAGTCGGTGTCCCTTCTTGTGGCACTTGAAGCAGAGTCCCTCGTCCATATGACGTTTACGCTCCTCGTCTGTCATCGCCTTCGCGAGTGTGTTGAAGTCCTCGCGACCAGATGTTTGTCCACGTCCACCATTGTTACCACGTCCGCGTCCGCGGCCACGACCACGGCCACCTTTGTTACGTTTCCAAATGTTAGAGGCCTCCTCAAGAGGGTCCTCCAAATTGCGCTTGCGTGTGGGCTGGGCAGACGGTCCAGGAGTAGACTTCATCTTGCCGAGTTGCGGCGAATCTGTAACGACGTCGTTCAGGAAATTTTGCAGCTCCACCAACGTAATTTGGTACCCCTTTTGAGCTATGTGTGACTTAGCCAGGTTCTTGAGCTCCGCATTCGCCAGGCCATTAATGAAGCGCACACACTGTACATCAGCTGTCAGGTGTTCACGAGACCGACGTAAGAAGTCGTTATACTGCTTAGTGTATGAAGCGTAACCCATCTTATTGCTCTGCGTAAAGTTCAGCAAAGCGTTAATGGCGTCGTCCTTGATGTTCGGAAGAAACGTTGACTTGTGTAACTCCGTAACAAGGTCGTTGTACGTAGCTGGAATAGGAGGCTGATTTTTTGCGGTTCAGCCACCACCCACTCAGATGTCCGGTAAACTGTGAAGTAACCCATATAACTGAGTCGTACGAGTCAGCCGTAATCCCAAGCATGAGAAAACGCAGAGGCTGTGCTTCAAGCCAATCCTCCAGTTCATTAGGCACGCGACCATTTTCAGGCGGTGAGTGAATTGCAGCCTTACGCTGAGTCTCCGTGAGGGTAGCATGTAGTCCAGCTAAATTGTGAGTAGGCATCGGCGTTCCCACTCGTAAATCTGAAGGCCCTTCACCAGTCATTTGGTTTATATGTCCGCGTATCCGCAGCCAGACAGGACCAGAGTCGACCGTCGTAAACCGGGAGTACATGTGAAACTGTTTCGGGATAGACGTGTCGTCATGCATGACTGGAGCATGTTGGCGGATTGCTCGGAAAAAGAATTCCCAATGAGCCACGTAACCAAAGTGAAGTAACTCACTCTTGTGCTTCTCAGCACGAATTAACCCTGTCTGTGCGGGCGTAAGTGTCAGACCGTCGATGTTGATGGTTTCCGGGACGACGTAAGTGCCATCCGGATTAACTGTCGACTGTGCTAAAATAGCCTATTCGACCTGAGCAGGTGTGCGTATGTTGTTCGCAGCAAACAAGACAGAAATTGTAGCATAGTACACGTAGATAAGCTGTCGTCCTTGAGGTAGTGTAACGATAACATGTTCACCACTCAACAGTGTCAAATCATCCGGTGTCAAAACGAGACCGGTTTCCTCGCGTAACTCTCGAACAACAGCATCGACATGCTCTTCGTTAGGTAGTATCGAGCATGCAGGGAACCAAGTTTTACCAAAACGAGGCTCACGCTGAAATACCAACTTCAAATCCAACGACTTAGATCCTCCAACGTGAATTATCAACACCACGTAATGTCCGGGTCCAAGAGAAGCCATCTCAAACAATCAAGCAACGTCGAGCAGATCAACGAGCAACGAAAGCGTGCGTCGACCGAAGAGCTCCGAAACCAGTGTGGCGGTTAGCCTCTGAAAGCTAAACGCTAGCACAAATCTGTTCTAATCTGTCTAGATCTGTGGTTGC
Source organism: Tetraselmis chui (assembly GCA_026401115.1). Classification (NCBI taxonomy): domain Eukaryota; kingdom Viridiplantae; phylum Chlorophyta; class Chlorodendrophyceae; order Chlorodendrales; family Chlorodendraceae; genus Tetraselmis; species Tetraselmis chui. The sequence goes on from JAPMLY010002050.1 coordinate 25,374, forward strand.
AAGATGGCAAAATGATGTTGTCGAGAGGCAAGAGTCGAAGATGTTTCACTGTTGTACTTAGGCAGTAGTTGTAAATGAACAAAGGAATTGTTAAATGGTTCTGTCACCTCCCTCTACTGCACTGGGCTTAAATAGGTTTCTGCCCAGATTACTTACGCATGTAAGACTAGCTTACGTGTTAGGCGTTGGGGCTGTCCAACCGTCGTCATCTGTCCTCGAGACGCGGCCTGCCTAGCATTAGGTTTCACGACGCGGCTCCTTCTGCATGGAAGAGCTCGTTCTGGCGCGTCATCTGGCTAGTTAGATTAATTATGCATATATGTACGTACCGGGAGGTACTGGTCGTACTGTAGCATCATCACCCTTACAATATTGCAGTAGCGACGTACCCACGAGTATACGTCCATCATGTGGAAAAGCACGAATTGGTATCCGTAACGAGTACTTGTACAATGTCCTGCAATGTACTGTTGCAAGACTGTACTCGTCACAACATCGGCGTGTCTATGATACATGTGAATGCGAGCGTGCAACTAGCTATACTTCGTCTTTAGGTAAATAAACGCCCAGCCGCGACCCCAAGTGCGTGTGTGTGTGTGTGTGTGTGTGTGTGTGTGTGTGTGTGCTTGTGTGCGCGCGCAGGAAGGCTTGTATGTGTGTGTGTATTTGTGTGTTTGTATGTGTCTCTCTTTCCCTCTCTCTCTGTGTATATCTCTGTGTGTGTGCGCGCTCGAGTATGTGTGTGTGTGTGTGTGTGTGGGTGTGTGTGCGTGTGCGCTCGAGTGCGCGCGCGCGTGTGTGTGTGTTTGTATGTGTGTGTGTGTGTGTGTGTGTGTGTGTGTGTGTGTGTGTGTGTGTGTGTGTGTGTGTGTGTGTGTGTGTGTGTGTGTGTGTGTGTGTGTGTGTGTGTGTGTGTGTGTGTGTGTGTGTGTGTGTGTGTGTGTGTGTGTGTGTGTGTGCATCAACAACCGCAATAGCAATAACAGTAACATATGCTTAAGTAGAAGCATAAGAATAGTGAAGAGCAACGATAGTGTGGCAGTTGGCCTTCTCAGAGGTAATTGCAAGCACAAATCTATTATGTTATGCTTGGTGCTGATGTCTTTATAAGTGGAAATATTGATGGAGGAAGAACGCAAATATGTTTGACTGTTTAACAATGCATTGTAATCGAACATAGTAATTTGTTAAATGGTTATGTCAAAGCCTATCTATTGCGCTAGGCTTTCACCTAGTTAGGTTGCACTTGATCTCGTATGATCTACGTGTTAGTTGCTAGGGCTCTTCAAACGTCGCCCAACAGACTAGCGACGCGGCTAATTCAGTATTGGAATTCTCGTCAAGCATTGTTAATTTCATTTGGCGCGTCATGTAGACGGTTTGACTTACTCTGCGTATTTGTACGTACTTAGAGGTACTGATAGTACATTGCCCATCAGTGCCATTAGTTAAATTTGTAGTAGCGACGTACCCACGTATTTGTACGTCATTCCGATGGGAAAGTACGAATTGGAATTAGTAACAAGTACCTATACAATGTCTTGCAATGTAGTGTTGCACGAATGTACTCGTCACGCTCGTACCCTCCCTCTCTTGACATTGAAATTGAAATTGAAATTGTTTACAACATGTACCGTATGCGCCGGTTTACAACAATTACCGTATGCGCAAGTTGCTGTCTCTGGGCCCTCCCAACTATGCCATATAGGAAACTCACAAGTAATGGCTAGACCGTTAACCACAGAAATCCAACCTCTCCAAAGGGCGTTCGGGGGCTTTACTCCCCCCGGAGAGTGTGCGGTGCGAGGTGACGACGGCGTGCAATCAGGGGCGTGCGAAGGTGCAATGTGCGGGGGCGCAGCGAGAGGTCGTGCGGGATTTGATGCGGTATACAAGTAGGAGATGATGCAACCATTGAACAGTGTGCGTGTGGAGTTGTGCAAGGATGCGAGACGTGTCGAGTCGTGCTTTGGAGATGAGTTTGTCAGGAGGGTCGGTGAGGAGGGTGAGGAGAGAGGTGAGGCTTGCGATGGTGGATGAATGCGGTGTGCCCGTACGGCTCATGACGATGGGGAAGATGTCGACTTCGGTACTTGGCAAGTGGTTGCTGATGGCATTTGCGAGGGGTGTGTATTTGGCACGAATCAGTTGGGCTGTTTGGGAGAGGTTGTGGTCCGTGCAGTACTTCCCCTCCCCTATCTGAATCTTTTTAATCGAGTATCGGTGGCGGCCGTTTGTGTGACCAACGAATCGAGGTTCGAGGAGGCGGATAAAGTCGGGTTTGTGCGCCGGCGGTCGTAGCGCGGGGGGGAGAATCTCAGGGGGAAGGATGGTGGGGCACGAGGTTAGGGAGTCGGGCGAGAGACCTTCGTTAGCATCAACAAGGCGGGTGGGCATGTAAGTAGGGTGGGGTGGGTGACAGTCAAGCGGAGGGTGGGCAGGAGAGGGGGAAGCAAAGGACTTTATGGGTTTGTTACCGAAGTGTGCAGTGATTGACTCCCGTCGGCCGTCGTTGTGGCGTTCCATGAGGGAGAGTAGGAGTTGCAGCGCGTTGTTGTGGCGGTCCTGTCTTAGCCCAAGCATAGTGGGGCAGTTACCGGCCATGTGGCCGTTGCTAGTGAATTGGCCACACATGGGGAAGCGCAGTGTGGGGTTGTGTGTGAGGAGGCGGGTGTTGTGGACTTCCCGCATGAATTCTTGCCTGTGGGTGAATTGGATGTTGGTGAGTGTTGTGTTTTTTTGTGAAAAGTGAAGTCGGCGCCGTCCTCCGCTGCGCGGGCGAGGAGGGCCCCGTGTTTGGATGTTTGTGAGAGGGGCGTTTTAGTGTGTTTGATGCTTTGGGTGTGAGCGTCAATTTTGAGATTTGTGTATCTGTAGGGTATGGATTCCCCTAGGGCTTGTGGAATGAGGGTGTATGGCCAGGTCCAGCGACACGTCTGAGCCTATGGTGTATGCCGTGTCGGGTGGGTGTCCGTCTTCAGCTTGGTTAGATAGTGTGTCTGCGAGGTCGTTTCTTAGTGAGTGGTTGTGTGCTTTAATTTTGCAAAGGTGTGCGCAGATGCTTGCGTTGCAGCGGGATTTGAGGGTGTGTGTGATGGAAAGGAGCATTTCGCGGTGGATGTTGTGTCTGTAAGCGGATGGGCAGTTCAAGTAGCCTTGTATGAGGCGGAGGGAGCACGCATTGTCTGTAAGGAGGTGGGTGTGGCCTAGTTGAAGGCCTATGTATATGCTTGCTAATTCAGCGCGGTTCATGGTGTGTGAGGGAGGGGTAGAGGTCACCAGAAATTTGATGCGGGTGTCCTGTTAATCCATGTACACACGGAATGGCATAAAGGGGGTACGCCAAAAGTCGCTACTTGGATAAGGCGTACACCTCCGTTCCGGGAAGCGGCGGTTCTATCCCCCTTCATGCCATTCCGTGTGTACATGGATTAACAGGTTATGAGCCCTCCGCGTTTTCGCGGGGTTTACTAGGGCACCGGCCGGAGTTTGTCCATTAAGGGGGAGTATTTACATATCCCTCCGTAGGACTACTAATGGACACATGTGTACGCTAGACTCCGGGGGAGTCTTGGCCCTCCACCTTTAGGTGTTCGCTATAGGTGTTCGCCGCTCAGTCGCGATGCGATGCGATGGGTTCATATACACAATATGTTCCTGTCGGGTACCGACTTTTGGCGGTACTTGGATAAGGCGTACAACTCCGTTCCGGGAAGCGGCGGTTCTATCCCCCTTCATGCCATTCCGTGTGTACATGGATTAACATGTGTGTGCATGGCGGGGTAGATGGCGGCCGCTCCCAGGGGGGAGGTGCCTCCCTTCTTGGAGCCGTATGTGTATACGAAGTTCTGCCGGTTCCATGCAAGATTTCCTCTGGTGGGGGAGTTTGTTAGTGTCGTGCGTTCCGGGGGGGGGGGGGGGATAAGTAATGGGGTGGGAGAGGTTGGGGGGGGGGGTGGTAGATGCCTGCGGAGTGGGGTGAGTAGGTGTCGAAGAGGTGTGAAGGTGGGATGGTGATGGTTGGGTTGGGGAGGTGTGTGTCGAAGATTGATTCGAGGGTGTTGTGGAGGACGGACATGGCTGCGTGTGAGGGCAAGGCGGAGAGTGCGAGGGGGTTGGCGACGAGGTAGATGTCGACTATACAGCGTGTACCGAATGGGGTGGGGGTGGGGATGCCTTTGTGTTTGTCGGGGGGTAGGAAGGTGTTTGCGTCGTTGGGAAGGGTGTATAGGTGGTGGGTGCGTGGGGAGTCGATGTATTTTGAATGTCGGTATAGTGTGTGTTTCCATCGGGGGAGTATGATTGAGGATGGTGGCGGTGGGTGTGTGTGGGGTTGTGGAGTGGGCGCTGGTGATGGCGTGTTCCATGGCTCGGCGCATGCATTCGTGAGCGTATTCCGGGTTGGAGATGTTGGTGCCGTGCCAAGTATGTGGGGCGTTGTTGCCGCTGGATGAGAAGACTATGTCATCGGGGTGTAGTGAGTGGTAGGTGTGTGAGTGGAGTAATTTGTTAAGGGGGTCTGAGTAGAGTTATGTTTGGGTGTGAAATGTGTTTCGGAGTGCTGTGAGTAGGTCCTCTCTTGTGGCCCATCTGTTGCGTGTGGTGGTGGCGGGTGTGGGTGAGTGGATTTCAGAACGGGAGCCTAGGCGAGTGATGAAGTGGTAGACCTCCTCTTCGAGCGAGTGTTGTGTGAGGTCGGGGCGAAGGAGTTGAAATAGGTGACGGACGCGGGGGCCGTTGAAGGTAGTGACCGCGCGGCCGTCGGGGGTGCAAAGGATGGTGGTGTCATGTAGTGTTGGGTCGGCGTATATGGTGAATTTGCCTGCGGGAAGCATGTCGAGGTCGGGGTGGATAGGGTCGTGGTTGAATGTGATGAGGGGGTGCGTCCATGGGGGGGGGCCGGGGACGGGAAGGATTGGTGTTGTGGAGGGGACAAAGCCGGAGTTAAATGTGGTGAGGGCGGTGGGGCCGGAGGGGGTCTCACTGATGGTGTCGCGGAGTTGTAGGCAGGGGGCCCACTGGACCTCGTGGAGGCGGGTGAGGTCGTGTTGTTGGCCGCGGTCGCACCAGTCACATTGCCACGTGAATGGTCCCTGAGCGGGGCGGCAATGGGAATGGACGGCAAAGTGCGGGCACGTGCAGCAAATGGAGGTGGGGTCTGTGTGTAGGGGTTCATGGCAGATGGAGCAAGTAGTTAGAGAGGGGGTGGGGAGGCACACCGAGGTGGAGGTGGAGGAGATGAGCCGGAAGCCGTCGTCGAGTTGGAGTTGGATGTCCCACTCCGTGAGGTGTTCCGGGGCCCATTCTACCATGTATTGGGTTTGGCCATATTCTGTGTCCTTGTGTGTTTGAAATGATGCGTGTGACGTCGCATGGAGGGTAGTGGTGGTTTGAAGGTGAGAGGTAATCCGTCTCGATGTGTGTGGTGGGTGCCATGGAAGGGGGGGGTTCTGGTGCGGAGTGTATGGATGCCGGATGACATGGTGGTGGGGGAGCGGGGAAGGTGGGGGGAAAGGAGGGGAAGCCATGAGGGGTGGATGGTGGTGGGGGGGATGCGTGTTTGGGGTTGAGATGTGCGATGGGGAGGCGGTTGTGGATGGCGTTAAGGGGCTCGGTTAGGACTGCGGCGAGGAGGCGGATGGGGACTGAAAGTGAGGTGGTGGACCCTGTGTGTGTGAAGATGGCTTTGTATGGTCTGAGGAGGAGGGAGGTTGAGGTGGCGCGGAGGAGGGCCTGTGGCCATGTGGTGATGTTTTGCTTCCAAAGGGGGGTGAGGCGGGGGAGGAGGGTTGCGTGTGTTTTGCGGGGAGGAGATTCACAGTATGCTTGTTTGTAGGTGTGGGGGTCGGTGATGTGGGTGGCTCTGCTTCTGAGTGATGCGAGGAGGGTGTTGTCTTGGCGGGTGAAGTGGTCGCGGAGTGTGGAGGCAATAGTGTTGGTGAGGGATAGTGGTGGGATGTTGTGGAACATGGCGCCTGCGTCACGTTGGGCTCGTACCATGCATCGGAGTGTGGGTGGGGAGCCGCGTGTCATGATGGATTCAGTGGGCCAATCGGTGTATGTGGTGGAGATGGTGTGAATGTGTGCTCGAGCCATGTGGCCTCTATATCCGGGGGTGTTCATGATTTTGTTGAGGTGGCAGACTGCAAGTTGTGCGGCGTGGGCTTTAAGGGAGGGGAGGCCGTAGCCGAGGTCTGAGGTAGGGCGGTGGAGGGCGGTGCGAGGGAGGCTACGCACCGAGGAGACGGCGGAGCGGAGGGCGCGGCAGATTTGTCCTTCGAGGATGTCCAGTTGGGAGTCGCTGAAGAGGCCGGGCTGTAGGGTGAAGTGCTTGCCGATTAGCAGTCCTCGGATGACGCGAAGTCTGCGGGATTGTGTTAGTGGGGAGGTGGAGAGGGCGTTGATGAGGGATGCGGTGGTGCGCCTTAGTTCGTGCCAATGTTTAGTGAACGTGAGGGAGGTGTTGAGTTCTACCCCGAGGACGCGGTATGTGTCCGAGGGGCCGATGGAAGGGATGGGGGCACGGTTTGAGTTCATGGTGATGAATTGTGTTTGGAGGCGGGATGTAAGTAAAGTGATGTTGGCAAGAGAGTGGGCGTTGCCTGAGCGCAAGAGTACGCCAGTAATGCAGCATTTTCGGATGTTGAAGGTCATACATGTGTAGGCGCTGAAGAATGAGAGTTTCCGGATCTGGATGGTCATGTTGGGGGTTGAGCTTGTGGCGAGGCTGAGGTCGTCGGCGAAGCCGTGGCCGGGGTAGGTAGATGCGGGTTCTGTGGGGTCTACGTTAATGGCAGGGAGGCCCAAGCGGTATCCCCGGTTGTCCACTCTGAACCAACGGAGGAAGGGTTAAAGGAAGATGGTAAATAGGAAGGGAGAGAGGGTGTCCCCCTATAAGGTGCCACGGTTTATGTCTATGGAGGGGGTGGGGCCGTACGGGATAATGTATTCGGTTGAAGAGACACCGTATAAGTGTTCGCATGTGTCGGCAAAGGTGGGGGGCATACCGAGTTGGCGCATGTGTTTGAACATGATGCGGTGTCGGCTGCGTTGAAGGCTCCCTTGAAGTCGGCGTACATGGCATAGAAGTCCTTGTGGTAGAACTTGGCGTCCTCCATCATCATAGAGAGCGTCGTGTATGTTGCGGTGCTTCTTGAATTCATCCTGTTGGTCGCTAAGGATGCCGTGAGTTTCTGCGTACTTTGAGCCTGCATATTTGGTTAGGGCGGTTCAAAGTTTGAGGAGGTTGTTCATGAGGGCTATGGGGCGATAGTTGTCGAGGAGGGTTGGGTCACCTTTCTTATAGAGGAGGCATGTGGTGCTATGGCACCATTTAGGAGGGGTGTAGAACTTGTGGGCAAGGAGGGAGAGGAGAGAGAATACGGCGGAGCGGGTTGCCGGAGGTAGGAATTTGATGATCTCATTGGGGATACCATCGGGGCCGGGGGCTTTGCCCGTGCCGAGCGAGTCAATAGTTTTATCGAATGTGTCGCGGGTTATCATGTTGGGAAGGGTGACGGAGGGGTCGCCGCGGGGTTCGATGGTAAAGTTGTCAGGGTTATCCGGGAGTTCTCATGGGGGGGTGGGTAGTACGGGTGGGGTGGCGCGGCTGAGCTCGGCGTCGAAGTGTGAATGTATCGCCTTTAGGACGTCGGAGGGAGAGGTTACTTTAGTTGTATCGGGTTTGGTGATGCTGTGGAGGGTTGAGGTCGCGTTGCAGGGGGGGAGAAGGCCGCTTCTAATTTTCAGGAGGCGGTGGGAGGACTTCGGGCAAGCGTCGTACGCTATAGTGGCTCGCGTTTTTATTTTTCTCAATATGGCTGTGGTGGTGTCTCGTAAAAGGTGGCGTATGCGTGCCTGACATTGTTGTTTGATGGCGGTGGGGGTGAGATAGTCGGTCGTATGCATGGGCCATGGGGAGGGGGCCGCTACTGGTACTACAACGGCGAAGATTTTCAATGTGTTTGCGTGTTGTCTTTGTTAGCCAAGTGGGGGTGAGGGACGTGTGGGGTGGACGGGCATTTTTCGGGGGGAGGAGGGGCCATATGGTGGCTGCGTGGTCCATGTGGTGGGAGAAGAGTGTGGTGAATTGCGAGGCGAGGGTGTCGAGGGTGTCGGGGGAGGCCGTGGAATGGGGAGTGTTAAGTATTGCTGCATGGAGGGTGGCCGTTTGGTTGATTAGGTCGGGTTTGCTGTATTGATATGCTTTTATGTGTTCGAATGTGAGGGGGGCTTTGAAGTTGAGTTTGCGGGTGGTGTGGTGTGTGTGGGGGTGGGCCATGAGATAGGAGGGGGCAGGAATTACGAGGTGGATTGCATAATGGTCGGTGAAGTGTGAGGGGGAGGGGAAGACCGAGCAAGCGGACGGTGAGAGGTCGAGGGGAGAGGGAGGCGTGGTGAGCCAGTGGTCGAGGCAGCCGCCGCTGCGGGGGAAGGTAGGGATGGAGGGTGTAGGGGATGGAGGTGGGATTCGACTAGTGAGGTGAGGGTGGTGTTACCAGTACCTTGTGTGGTGGTCGACTGGAAGTCTCCGCCCCAGAGGACGCGGTGGTTCGGGTGGTCGTCGGCCAAGCGGAGGCCCCACGCTGCAACCTCTGCGTATAAGCGGGTCAGCTGGGGGTTGTGGAGTTGTGGCATGTAGGCACCGAGGAGGAGGTAGGGGGTGCCTAAGGGTGGGACCATGGTTAGTCCATCGATGTGGGGGATGAGGTGGGGGGGTGGGGTTAGGACAGTGGCGGATTGGAACGAAGCTTTGCGGACCGCGAACATGACGCCCGCATTGGGTTGGGGCACATGTGAGTAGAATGGTCAAGAGCTTTTGAGGAGGTAGTGGGGGAGGGCGATACGCCATCGGGATTTATGGGTGGCGTGGCTGGTTTCGGTGAGGATGAGGGCGTCGGGATGGTGTACGGCAGTGAGGTGTCCGACGTCCATAATGGAGGTGTGGAGGCCGCGGGTGTTGAGGTTGATGAAGTGGAGTGGTTGGGCTATGTGGGTTGGAAAGATTGGGGAGGGGAAAGGGGCGGGAGGGTTGAGAGGGTTGTCTGGGGGGCGGTCGACTGGAGGAGGGGGGAGGGGAGGGGGGAGGGAGGGAGGGGCATGGGGCGGGGGGCGGGGGAGGGACGTGGTAGGTGGTGGAGGAAGAGCGGGGTGTGGGAGAGGAGGGGGGGAGGGGGGTGGTGGGGTGGAGGGCGGTGAGCAGTTGGGAGCGCCCGACTGGGAGTGGAGTGGAGGGGAAGGTGTGGTGCCACAAGAGTGAGTGTAGGGAGTAGACAGTGTTGCGGGGGTCGAAGTAAGGGGGGTTGTAAGTTTGGTCCGGGGGTGCTGTGGTGATAAAGTCAGTATGTAGGAGGGCGTGGATTCCGCATGACCATGGGTCGGACGTGTCATTTTGGCGAGGGGGGTTAAGTAAGCGTAGGTCGCCGACGGGCGGGGGGGTGAAGAGACCCATGAGGCTATAAGAGCGAGAGAGAGCGATTGAGGAGGTTGGGATGGGGGGGTGGTGTAGGGAGTCAATCCAGGTAGCCGAGGAGTGGGTTAAGTGGAGGTGACCGAAGTGGGAGTGTTCCCATGACTATTAGGGGGTGGTTAGGCGTGCAAGGGTGAGGGGGTGAGCCTCGGTTAGAGAGGCTAGTCCATTGGCTAGGGTAGAACGTGTGGTGGTGGATGTTATCGACTTCGTTATTGGTGATGATGGTATAGGAGGTAGAGGCGGTGGAGTGGAGTTTAGCGAGGGAGGCAACAATGAAGTATAGGTTCGAGCGGTCTTGGTAGTGTCCCCATTGGAAAGAGAGCACCGCGGAGGAGTCAAGGTTGCCTATGGGGGTGGGTAGGCCATGTTCAAGATCTAAGTCAAAGAGGTGGTTGTGTAATTTGGTGCTGCAGATGTGTGAGGTAAAGTGGGCCTGGAGGGAGGACCGAAGCGAGTTGGTTACAATATGGTTACGGATATCGGGCTTATAGGCATGGGGGGGGGGGTCGTGGGGTCTAACCTCATGGCCGTGAGGCCCGTCCTGTGGGGAGTTAGGGATGAGGTTCGGCCTTGTCGGCCGGGAGTGACCTGCGGGGGCTGGCGGGGCTGTCGGAGGGGAGCGGGGTGGAGGAGGGGGTGTGGGGCTCTCCTAGGTCGTCCTCTAGCAGGTCTTCAAGGTCTTCGAGTGTGTAGTCAGCAACTTTCCGGGAGTCGGAGGGGAGGGGGACGAGGGTGGGGTGGAGGGAAGGGGGGGGTCAAAGGGGGACAAGCGGGGGGAGTGTGAGGGGGGGAGGGGGGGGCGGGCGGGAGGGGGGTTGTTAGAGGGGCGGGAGGGCCGGTGGGAGGGGGAAGAAGGGGAGGTCTTCCTGTGGGAGGGGCGTGTGTGCTTAGTGACGCCTGCCGGGGGTGCGGTTTTGAGTGAGGGGCCGGTGGGAGGCCGGGTGGAGGGGGAGGAACCCATGTGGTCGGGTGGGGATGAGGTGGGGATGTGCGGGGGGGAGGTGGGTGGGAGGGTCGGGTGGAAGAGGGGGGAGACGGGTGGGGGGGGGAGGGGGGCGTTGGACGGGGTGGAGCGGATGTGGGTTGGTTTGGGGTCATTATGTGTGAGAGTTGAGGAGGAGGAGTCCATTGGGTCGGTGGAGTCTTCGGTGATGGGGAGGAGTGGGGTGTGGGGAGTGGTGCCGAGATGGGGTGTGGAGGGGGGGCCGACGGAGTTGGCGGAGGGGTTGGAGGGGGGAGTGAGAGGGGGGGGAGGGTTGAGCGGTGCTTTTTGGAGGGGGGGGAAGGTGTTGGATTGGGTGGGGACTGGATGGGGAGGGATGGAGGAGAGCTAAATGTCGGGGAGGAAGTTGAGGTCGAGGGGGGTGTCGTCTTCGGCGTCCAGCATTAAGAAATCGGAAGTCTCGAGGGGCCACATGTTGGAGACGTTGCAGTCTCGGAGGTGGTGGGTCCATTGGAGGAGGAGGGCGGGGGGGTTGCGGTATATGATGTTGTGTTTAGTGAGAGTGAGTGGAGGTGGAGAGGGGTTGGTGGTAAAAATTGGGTCCGAAAGTCGGGCCTTACCAAAGGTGGAGTAGTGGTGTGGGGTAATGGTGAGGGTGCAAATGGTTTGGGTGTGTGCGTCTCTGTGAGTGAATGTGTGTTGGGGGGGGATTGTGACTGTGCCGTAGGTGGAGATGAGGATGCAATACATTTCCGTGATGAGAGATATTTGGATGCTGGTGGTGATGGTGGGGGGAGGAGGAGGGGTGGGAACGGTAGTATGAGCCGTCTGGAAATTTCCGGAGGGATGCGTGGTGGGTGAGGTCGAGGGGGGTGTGGGGGGGGTTGAGGGGATGTGGTGTGTTGTGAATTCACGTGCGGTTTGGTGTAGCAGGGTGTATAACCAATGTGTGGATGGAATGACGCTGTCGGCGGATATGCGGGGGAGGGAGAGGGTGTGGCGGGACTAGATGAGGACCGTAGTAAGGCCGGTGGCCGCCCAAGAGGTGCCTGGGACACGTCCCGTGACTTGGGGAGGTGTGATGGTGATGGTGTGAAGATGGTGGTTGGGGGGTACAGGTTCATGAAGTGAATAAGGGAAAATGTGAAGTGAAGCAGGGCATGATTGTGAATGGATGGGGTTATTGGGCAGGTGGAGGATATTTACCCAAAGGGAGGAGGGGTCACCCTCGATCGGGGTGGGAACGTCCATTGGCTAGAGGGCGTCTGCGAATTGGAGGAGGAATTGGGTTGATTCGGGTAGGTCCTCGACATGGCAGGGGGGAGGGGTCGTGGGGGCGGTTCCTACGGGTACGAGCTCGACCGCGAGACGGGAGGTGAGCAAGTCTTGTAGGAGGGCGATGGATTATGGGCCGGAGAGATCAGTGAATAGGGGGGAGCGGATTTTGATGCGGCGGCCTGAGACTGTTGGGACCGATGCAGCTCGGAGGAACTGGATTTTTTGCCGTCGTAGTTTAGCCAGCATGGAGAGAGAGGACGCGGCGGTGGGAGGCGCCGGACCGGCCGAACGGAGTTCGGGCTGTCGTGAAGCGAGTTGGTACATGAGGCCGACCGCTACGCAGGAGGTGAGAATGTCCATACGAACCTCATGGAAGCCCGATGCGAGTTCGACGGGCAGGGGGGTGGTGTCATAGGATATTGGTGCTGTCGGGTGGTGTGTGCAAGTGGTGCTCGCTGTCCAGCGCAATTGGTGGACGAGTTCGCGGCCGACTATATTTTTAACGCAGGTGGGGAGGTCGTCGAGTTGGTTGAGGCTTTCGATCAGCCAGCGACGGGCTACCGAGCAGGCCGAGGGGTGGGTCGAGTCCGGGAGGAAGACTCCGTGCATCCAGAAACGGGCTATATGGGGGGGGGGGGGGGGGGGGAGGTGGAGTACTGACATGTGAGGAGGTATGAGTCGATAATACGTGTTAAGAAGTCGTCGGCCGGCCCTAGGTTAGTAGTTGACCGGGGGGCCGCGAGGACCAGGGGAGTCGGGAGTCCTCGACAGGGGGGGGGGTCCATAGCAATGCCCAAGTTCTGAACGACTGGGGGTGGTTGAGGGACCATGAGGAACGGGGCGAGAGGGTGTCCCGCGAGGCGGGTCTTGGAGTTGGAGGGTGCACAAGACGCGCATGCTCCGGGCGATCCCGCAGGAGCACTTGTCTGTATGTGGGGGGGGTTAGAGGTCGATGACATGTTGATCTCGTGTGAATCGGAGTATGGGTAGTAGAAAGGGTGGTGTGTAATATGTTTTCGAGTTGGATTCGTAGTGGGTTGCGTGTGTTGGCTGCACACGACCAGGCCTTATGGGGCCTGGGTTTGGTGGTTGTTGACGGCGGACGTGAACGTCCAGACGCTCGGTGGGGCACGGTGTGACGCGCCGCCCCCGGGGAGGGGGGGTTTTGTAATCGATGGTTTTTTTGTCTGTTCGTAGTACTAAAGTGGGTATACGGTTGGATTTCGAAGTGGGTGGCGCGAGAGTTGTCGGGGGGGTGAATTTCAAAACTCTGAAAGCTGCGCCTTGAGTGTGTACCGTCTGGTGTCGCTACGGATCCATTGATATGGGAGAGCATGGCTCGGGTGGGGAGAGGTGGACGGTGCATGTTGTTCAACGAGCCCTATGCCCTATGTCTTGTGTTAAATGGTTATGGCACCTCCCTCTACTGCACTTGGCTTATATAGTCTTTGCCTCGTTAGCTTGCACCTGCTCGTGCTTGGCTTACTTGTCATGTGCCAAGGCTTTCGAACCGTCATCAACAAACTTGCGACGCGTCTCGTCCAGTAAGGGGGATCACATTCTGCATAGGAAACCTCGCTTGGCGCGTCGGCTTTCTAGTTAGATTGATTGTGCGTACATGTACGTACCGGGAGGTACTGGTAATACTGTACGCATCAAATCCCTCGCTAAATTGTAGTAGCAACGTACCCACGTTGTAGGTTCTTCCGATGGAAAAGCACGAATTGAATTTAGTAACGTGTACCTCTACAATGTCATGCAATGTATTGTTGCAAGACTATACTCGTCACACTCGTACCCTCCTCCTCTTGACAAATCTTTGAGGTCGCCGCGAGGCATACCTTCGTGGTCTAGGCTCCTTTACTAAAGTAGTTACTTGGACTCATGAATGCGCGTTGGGTGAGCGTGCATGAAGTCAATGTACGCATGAGTCGTGGCAAACGTGTGCCATTGGGCGTCTCCAAGAAATCTTGTAACGATGTAGTTCGATGTACCTCGTTTAATCGATACCAGACATGTGGAATATGATCATCACTGAAGTGTGTCATGAAGAGCAAATATTTGCCTCGTCGTCCACGTAACGACTTGATGCACACAGCAGAGACGTGAGAGACGTCAAACTCCTCATCGTCTCCTTCTGGAACATTCACCGGGACTGCTGGTCGTAGTGGAGCGGTAGAGCAGGGTCGTAAGTTGTTCACATGGAACACATGATGTAAGCGTATTGTCAATGGATGGTTCAATCTGTAACTTTGTTAACCAATATGCTCCTCCACTTTAAAAGGTCAAAGTTGTCGGTCCCTTAGTTTCTTGTTGGGTTGTCCTCGTAAGAAAAGGTTTGAAGTAACTACTTAAACCTTGTCTCCATGACGTAGTGTGGCGTTGTAGACGGTTTTGTGCGTTCATGCATCTCATCTTTGTGTAGTTGTAGCACATAGCGTACCATGGTATGTACTTCATGTAAAAATCGTAAGCGCTTTGACGCGTCTTGTGAAACTAGAATTGACGGTCGCATGCTGAACAACATGTCCGGAGGCTCCTCAAGAGAGAATCCAAAATTAGCCTCGAAAGGGGTGTGCTCAATTCCGAGTGCACGAAAAGCGTTGTACGCAACTTCCACTTGAGAAAGTAGGGCTGTCCAATCAGAACCGTCGTAACAATGGAAGCAACGAAGAAGCTGCTAGAATGTGTTGTTCGTGCGCTCCGTTAGTCCGTTTGTCTTTGGGTGTCGACTGGAAAACATATGTAGACGCGTTTCACGGAGTCGCCAAAGTGTATGCCAGAAGCCACTGACGAACTTCGTGCCGCGGTCGCTGATCAGTACACGGGGTAGTCCATGTAATCGGCAGACTCGCTTTAAAAACAAAGTTGCAGTATGTTCGGCAGTGACACTTTATATACACGGCAGAAAATGGGCCATTCGAATCAGATGATCTACTACAATTAGCACAATGTTAAAGCCATTGCTCTCAGGCAAGTGTGTCAAGTAGTCAAAACCAACTGTATGCCACGGTATGGGTGGAACATGGATAGGGTAAAGAGTCGCAGACATTTGCGGTTGAATCTTTGCTCGTCGACACACGACGCAGCGCTCACAAAAATCTTTCGCGTCTTGGCGAATTCGTTTCCACCAAAATCTGTCGAGTGCTTTACCAAGAGCGCTAGCAACTCCTATGTGACCAGCTAACGAACTTTCATGCAACTCAGTCGGAGCTCACAGTTCCCCGGAATACAAAGGCGATCGATACGCCAAAAATATCCAGCTATGGCTTCTATTCGGCTGTTTTTCGTCCACTCACCCTCGTCCCCATAAAATGAGTCTTGGGAGTACCTCTCGCGAATGAGATCAGCGAACTCATGGCTCAAATGCAATGCGTTAACCGTCATTAAGTTTAGTTGTGCGTCTTCTAACAGAATATGGGAGTTCCGTCATAATTTTCGATCTGACGGAACTCCGCCATCCCAAAACAATGGAACTGTGGCATGAGGTACGAAGTCTGGGCGCCGACTTGACGGATCAGTTTCATTTAGAGCTCCTTTGCGATATGCAAATGTCATTGAGCCCACAAACGGTTGCAAATCCCGCAGGTATCTTGCTTGCCGCTTGTTCATCATGTTGTTCGGTTGCATGAGCAGATGTCGCAGTGTGTCGTGGTCTGTTACGACAAGGAACTTAGAGCACCCTTCAAGATAGCACCTCCAATGCTTGACAGCTTCGCATACGGCCAAAGCTTCTAAGTCGTACGCAGAGTAAGTGTAACCACGGTCATTTGGACACAGCTTACGCGCCCAGTAAGAGACTCGTTGAAGACCTCCTCTTTGGTCTTGCAACAGGACTGCTGCAATCCCCACTGTTGAAGCATTTGTAGCTACGCTGAACGTCGCGTCCGAGTTGACCTCCGGAAGGATCAGACATGGCGCGGAAATGAGCCGTAACTTGAGAGTCTCAAAGGCTTCCAAACAAGCAGGCGTGAGCGTAACCTTTTGTAGCTGGGACTTCCGCAGTAAGTCCGTCAATGGAGCCGTAAGGTCGCTGAAGTGATGAATAAATCTGGCATAGAAGTTGCAGAATTGCACGAAACTACGAACCGCCTTATGCGTCTTGGGCACTGGCCAGTCTGCAACGGCCTCGACTTTCTTTGTAGAAACGGAAGTTTTATCTGCAGACACAGTGTAGCCCAGATAATCCATCGCTTGAAGGCCGAAGAAGCATTTCTTAAAGCGTAACTTCAAACCCTCGTCCTTAAATCGCTGAAGAACCAAACGTAGGTGCTTCAAGTGTTCCTCCAGAGTGCGGCTGAAAATATAGACGTCATCGAGGTAGACGGTAACGAACTTATGTAAAACGTCGCGAAGAATATCGTTCATCATCCTCTAAAGGTAGCTGGTGCATTGCAGACTGCAGAGGCCGAACGGCATGGCGACCCATTCCATCAAGCCATCAGGGGTCTGAAAAGCCGTCTTGTGGACGTCTTGATCACGCACTCGAACTTGCTAGAAGCCAAAGGCGATGTCGAGGTGGGTGTAAAATTCCGCGTCCCTAGGCTCATCAAAGGTGTCTTCCACTCGCGGAAGCGGGTAAGCGTCCTTACGCGTAACCTCGTTAAGTCCACGATAGTCAATGCATAGACGAAGCGAGCCATCAACTTTGCGCATAGAAAGAATTGGCAAGCCGAACTCACTATAGATGGGACGAATAAGACCAGCGTCCATGGCGTCTTTGAGTTGTCGGGTTAGGTCAACGCACTTTGTAGGTGACAATCTGCTGAGACGCTGACGCTTCATATGACCACTTGTTTCACTGGGATGATCCCACTATCGACTTACAAGTGGTGAAATGGTGAATCCAATGGCTGCTGTAACTCCGGGAAGTCATCGTAGAGTAACGACCGGAAGTTTTCACGTTGTTTGGCAGTAAACTCCTCTCCAGTGTGAAATTCCGTCGGTTGGTCTGCGGCTGGCGTCACGTGAGGTACGTGAAATTGCACATTACGTCCTCTGCTGCGGCGCGTCTTGCGCATGAGTTCCTGAACTTTAGTAGACGACATTAGTAGACACTCACGACGTCGCTCCATAAGCTGAGTCTCCACTGATGTGCCATCCATATGAGTAAAAACTCGGGTAGTACCAAATTGTGAAGAGGCGTGCTTGTCGTCAAGCCACGGTGAACCCGGGACCAAATCAGCAGTACGTAAGACGTAAAAAGTCCGTTGAAATTCATGACGAGCCAGCCCAAAAGTCACGTCGCAGACTCTCGAAGATGTCACACGCTGTCCATTAGCGAGTCAAACAAGAGTCTTGGTCAAAGACTTACGAGTATGTAAAGCAAAGCGTCTCACAAAATCTTCAGACACGAAGTCAAGAGTCGCAGCACAATCCACCACTCCGGAAATCAACTGTCCACCATGAGGAGTTTTCACAATCGGCTCAGTGCGAATTAACGGCCGAGCTTCCGTGAGGTCAGTTAGAAGGGCGGTAGCTGTCGAATAAAATTGTTGTAGCGTAGCGATGGGCTCTTCCTTGTCGACATGAGGTACAAGTATCGAGGTGGGTTGATTAGGGATTGTAGTTGGTGCCTGATCGTAAAAGGTACAACCAGCGTCAACTAACCAAAGTTGTAAACGCCAAGGAGCAACCACCTCCTGCTGGGTAGGATTCTCCAGCGACTGGCGAGTAAAGAGTTGTGTCCTAGCTGGGAATTCTTGGTAAAGTTTCCAATGTCGAGTGAGTTCGTTGAACTTCGCCCACTTAGGCAGTACAAATGCAGCCATCGTAGATGTTGGAGCTGTACGGCGACAACTCTCAAAATGACGTCCAATCTGTTCATCTAACTCCCGGGGGGGATAAATGAACACTCGTTCTCCTGGCAAATCCGTCTCGAGAATCTTGTCACTCGGCGAACAATGAGGTAAGTCACCGTGCGAGTTTAGGCCTTCATCATCAGCACATCGCTACAAGGAAGGCCTCTCGCCCGACTCCCTAACCTCGTGTCCTGCCATCCTCCCCACTGAGATTCTCCCCCCCCCTTCCCCCCCCCCCCCCCCCCCCCCCCCCCCCGCCCCGCGTTGCGACCCCCCGCGCACAAATCCGACTTTATCCGACTCCTCGAACCTCGATACGTCGGTCACACGAACGGTCGCCGCCGATACTCCTCGATTAAACAGATTCACATAGGGGAATGGAAGTACTGCACGGACCACAACCTCTCCCACACAACCCAATCGATTCGTGCCAAATACACCCCCTCGCCAATGCCATACGTCAGCACTGGCTAGGTGCCGCAGTCGACATCCTACCCATCGTCATGAGCCGCACGGGTACACCACACTCATCCACCATCACACGTCTCACCTCTCTCCTCACCCTCCGTACCGACCCTCATGACAAACTCATCTCATAAGCACGCCTCGACACATCACGCTTCATTGCACAACTCCATTTGCACACTGTCCAATGGCTGCATCATCTCCTACTCATTTACCGCACCAAGTCCTGCACAACCACTCGCCGCGCCTCCACACACTGCACCTACGCACGCCCCTAATTGCACGCCGCCATCACCCCTCATCGAGCACTCCCCGGGGAGGAGTAAAACCCCCGAGCACCCTTTGGAGAGGTTGGATTAGGTGGTTAACGGTCTAGCCATGACTTGTAAGTTTCATGTATGGTATTGCTGGGAGGGCCTAGAAAGAGACAGCTACCGGCGCATACGGTACTTGTTGTAAATTGGAGCATACGGTACATGTTGTAAGCAATTTCAATGTCGTTTCATTTTCCTCCAAGGTAAAATCAAAGCGTTCGTGCAGAGGTTCGAAAACAGAGTCAACAAGCTTCCAATCAATCGAACGTATGGTTACAAGTTTACGACTCTGTCTCTGCTTGTTCTGACGACGACGACATGCTACTAAGGTTGCAGGAGTCGCGAGTGCAATCGATGGAGATGTCAAAGGAGTTTCGACGACCTCTGTCGCTAGCACTGTCTCAGGACGACCTGGAGATGTAGCCGGCTGCTCTACTTCGTCAGTAGAACAACCTTGCCACCATCCTTGCTTCTTAATTTGTGCTCCCATAGCTGCATTGCCTTTCAGTTCTGGGCACTTAAAAAGACGCTGTCCCTTCTTATTGTGGCATTAGAAACATAGCCCCTCCTCGATATGACGCTTACGCTCCTCCGAAGTCAACGCGCTAGCGATAGCGCTGAAATCAATTCGGCATGTGTTTTGAGAAGGTCGGCCACGACCACCTTGACCTCCTCCTCGTTCTCGTCCTCGTCCACGCTTCAAGACTCTATAGGCTCTAACTAAAGGGTCCTCATAGGTGCGCTTCTTGGTTGGTTGTCCGCCTCCATGAGTTGTCGATGGTCCAGATGTTGACTTCACACCTCCTAGATGGGGTGAATCGATAACGACGTCTTTGAAGAAGTTTTGTAGCTCCACGAGTTTCAGTTGGTAACCCATTGCGATCGATGAGACTTGGCATGGGTCTGTAGGTTAAAGTTAGCCAATCCATGGATAAAACGAACACATTGAAGGTCGGTTGTCAATTGTTGACGAGACCTCCGTAAAAAGTCGTTGAATTGATGGGTATAGACGGCGTAACTCATATTACCATGCGTAATACTAAGCATAGCGTTAATGGCGTCATCTTGAATGTTAGGGAGCAAAGAGGTCTTCCGAAGCTCCTCAACAAGCATGTCAAAAGTAGCTAGAATAGATGCTTGTTGTTTATGGTTCAACCACCATATCCGTCGGGGTCCAAAAAACTCTGAAGTAACCCATATCACTGCGTCGTAAGAAACTTCAGTAATTCCAATCAAAACGAAACGTTGCGGTTGCGCCTCAAGCCAGTCTTCAAGTTAACGGGGGAAAACCACCAGACTGTAACGGTGAATTATTTGCGGCCTTGCGTTGAGTCTCAATAAGGGTGACGGGTAAACCAGCAAAGTTGGTCGTCGGAATTGGGGCTCCCATACGTAAATCAGTCGGAGTCTGGCCACACATATCATTTATGTAGCCACGAATAAGCAGCCAGACAGCGCCAAAGTCGACGGAAGAGAACCGGGGGTACATAAGGAATCGCCTCGGGACTGACGTATCATCATAGCAAATGACTTGGTGCGTGAAAACTGCACGACGAAAAATCTCCCATTGAGTCACGTAACCAAAGTGAAATGACTCGTTTTCTGCTTCAAGGACGGAAGTAACCCATTCTCAGCAAACGTAAGTGAAAGACCACCAATATCGATTGTGTCCGGCACGATGTAAGAGCCATCTGGATGAATATTCGACTGGGCAATAATAGCCTGCTCGAGCTGAGCAGGTGTGCGCAAATGCGTCGTCACATAGGGAACTAGAACATAAGCCGAATAGACGTAAACAAGTTGTTGTCCGACAGGTAGAGCGACGCGAACCGGTGCATCACTCAATAGAGTTAAATAACCAGGAGTTAAAATAAGGCCAGTTTCCTCATGTAACTCACGAACATCAGCATCGACATCCTCTTCGATAGACGAAATCGAAATTGAAAGGTTTTACCCGAACGAGGCTCACGTTGTAACACGAGCTTAATGTCGGCAAGTTAGATCCACCAACATGAAGTACGACCACCACGTAACGACTAGGTCCAACATAAGCCATTCTGAATCAATCAAGCAACATTGAGCAAATCAAGCGACAGCGAAAACGTGCGTCGACCAAGAGCTCCGAAACTAGTGTGGCGGTTAGCCTTCAAAAAGCTAATTGCAGACACAAAATCTGCTATGTTCTGTGGTTGCTTAATTGCTCGGTGGAAGTGTAGTGTCCACACACGGCGAGTGCACCGGTTTGGGTGGCAGGCAGTCGTCTTAGAGGAGCTGACATAGGTGGGCTGTTGGTAGCTTTTTATCACGGAGGTTCTAGTGGCGGTAATGCCGACTACAAGTGTACTAGTACTAGTTGGCTTTAAAAAACTTGCCTTCCGCGGGAGAGTCGCAGATCGCAGCTCGCCGAAAAAGTCGGTCGCGTGTGAGTGACTTGAGGCGAGGGCCCATAACTTGTTGAACCATGCATACACGGTTAGAGTGGAAGGTAACTAACGTACAATTAGCTACAGTCACAATCACATAGAAGGACATTCACATGGACAACTAGCCAGAGGCTTGGTGTCGGGACAAAGAACGTGGAGAGCTTTCGCCAAGCAAAAGCGCGCTATGTATCCAAAGCAAACAGTGTATCGGATTGTCCGATCTAGTAGACATGTACTACACATATATAGAATTGCTTACAATAGCTATCTGTAATAACTAGTGAGCATTATTAACATCAAGGTTGCCAACGTAAGAAAAGGTTCTTTGTAACAATAGTCACCTTGTCCCCTCTCACGAAGTGTGGGGCTGTCGACGGTTTTGAACGAGTTTGCATCTCATCTTTGTGTATATGTACCACAGACCGTACTAAAATATGTACCTCTTGTAGTGATCTTAACCGCTATGTCGCGTCTTGCGAAACCGGAATTGAAGGTCGCATTGTGGACAATAGGTCAGGGGCTCTTCAAGTGAGAACCCAAAGTTGGCATCGAAGGGAGTGTGCTCAATTCCTAGTGCACGAGTAGCGTTGTGCACTAATTCTACTTGAGGCAAAAAGTTTATTGTTCATTTAGGTCCGTCGTTGCAACAAAAACAACGTAGGAGGTGCTAAATCGTGCTATTGACGCGCTCCGTTAGTCCATCTGTTTTTGGGTGCCGACTAGAAGACATGTTGATTCGTGCTCCAAGGCGTGTCTAGAGTGTCTGCCAAAAGCCACCAACGAATTTCAGGTCGCGATCACAAACAGTATTCGGGGCAATCCGTGTAATCGGTAGACTCCATGTAAAAACTAGTTAGCATTTTCCTCTGATGTTACGCTTTGTGTGCACGTGCAAGGTATGACGCAAAAGGCGCCCGCCGGCGGCGCAGCGGCGGCGGCCCCGGAGGGGGGTGCGCTCGCAGGCCCGTCGGCACCTACCTCTACCTCCACGCGGTGGGCGCTGGTAACCCCATAGCCGTGCCAGGCCTGGCACGGTAGGGGGCTGAACGAGGTACCGACGGCTGCGATCCGCGGGATTAGCAGCTGTCGGGAAGCCCTGTACGGAGGGTTTTGGAAAACATAATATCCGTACACCGGCACATGGATCTCCCGCTCGGCCAGTCCAATATGTTTTTTCCGCGACTAAATACTCGCAGATACTCTCCCGACGATGGGGCGGGGGCGGCGTTTGCGAAATATTTTTTGGCGAAGAGGGGTACGGACGGATCAGCGGTGGGACGAGGGTTTTGGAGCTGGCGGCGGACAACTTGGAAGCAGCGCTAGGGCACGGCGCTCGCTAGCAGCCGTTGGCCCTGCGAAACCTTCTGGTCTCCCTTGGGGGTGAGGCCCGAAGATACGCAGGACGGAGGCGAGTCGCAGCCGGAGGAGCGGCACGGTCTGGCGGCGGAGGTCGGGAGGATCATCGGCCGCCGGAAAAACCCGGTACGGGGGGTTTTCGGTTAAATATTCCCGTACCCACCATCTTTTGAGGATAGCCGATCCCTGGGCATTATCCGTTCCCCCTCCCCTAGTCGGTACCCGGTTATCGACAGGCTGCCTCAGGCACTGTGCCCCGGGTTATCGCAACAGCACACTGCTCGTATAGGCGGTCCCTTAACAACGTAAATCACCGGGGGAGACAAGTGCGGCCAGCACAGCGCGATCAGATGGGTGGTGGAAAGAGACGGTAAACGGATAGGGGACATGAGACATCTGGCTCGAAGGTAGGAAAGCCAGCTTAACACCGTCTGCAGCCTCGCTTTTTTCTCCTCCCAGCCCACGCGGGGGGGGAGAAGGCTAGACTAGGTGGAGGGTCGCGCCGAGAAGAGCGACCACTATCTCCGATATCTCGGACGGGGTCGAGCAAGGATCAAGACGAGTCCGACGACGACCTGCGCGAGGGGGGTTTTCCACCTGCCTTTCCCCCTACCTCCGGCACGACCGGAGTCGCATAGGAGCCGAGGTCAGGCAGGTTCGACTCGACCAGCTCATGCTGACCAACCTTTTTGATCGGCAACCCCGCCGCGGCTGGAGCAGGCCGCGTATCGTGGAGAATAGCGACATTTTTATTTCATACTGTATCCAGGAAAAAAGAATAGTATAGGTCAGAAAATAGTAAATACCTTGATATTGGTACGGGATGTTTTAGACGATATCGTTACTGCCATTGGAGAGGTTGGGATTAGTGGTTCACGAGCTACCTCACGCTTCTAAGTCCTGTACGGCATAGCAAAAGGGGGGGCCCAGAGACGACAGCCGGTTCTTACTGGTAATGTTGTAAACAATTTCAAATTTCAATTTCAAATTATGACGCAAAAACATGTCTATGGCACGCGCTAGGTATGACGAGCGGTCGACAAATGTGGATAGCTTGGCCGAGCCCCCGAGAAGGCTCGAGCAGTGCGCGTGGAGGGTCACCGAGGCAAAAATATTTTTGTGTCGGTCCGCGATATGGTTGTGTCGAGTAGGGCGTGTCTTCTTCTGGGAGGGAAGGCCGCTAGAGGCCCACGTTGTATGAGTGACCGAGGTAGGATGGTGATCGGCGTGGTGGTGGTGTGCTTGGGTGCGGCAAATAGGCTTGGGTAGTAGGATTTGTCCCTCTGAGCGGGGGTTTCGGGATGCGGTAGATACGTAGCAGCCGGGGATTGATCGGGTCGGACGTAAGGTGGATGGTAATCTTCTTGAGGGTGGCAGCATGGAGGAGGGGGCGTGGGGAGGTGAGGCTAACGACTACTTTGCGGGTGTCCTGGAAGGTAGCGTCCGCTTCGCCCATGGCGATGGCGCCGACTCCGTCCGGTCCGTCGGTGGTAAATTCTGCCACTATCTGATAATTAGAGACGTCTATTCCCGCCGTTGTCAGAGAAGAGTAAAGGGTGTGTATACAGGTTCGTCCTCGAGAGGCATCCCTGTAATATTTTGTATAATCGATGATCGCAGTGGCCAGCTGGTCGGCCGGGGTTAGGATGTAGTAAGAAAAGTCCAACTTTCCCACCATATTGCATTTTAGCCCCAGCGGTAGAGCTGCCGGGGAACGGTAGTGGTGTAGTCGGTATGTTTGCTGTGGAGGGGAGCATGGCCACCCACGGTTACGTGGGTGAGCTGGTCCCCCATAGGTAGGGCTCTGAGGGTGTCCCCGAGGGCGTCGATTAGGCAACGTTTGTAATGTGTTGACACGAGCTCCAAGCGGGTCACCGGGCTGGGTCAGTGTGGCTTGTAGATGTCCCTTAGCTAAAGGGCATGGAGTAGGGTGCGGGGGGGGGTAGACGCATGGGCGTGGGTAGGAAGGAGTGTCCGTGGTTTCGTACTTCTTTCATGCTTCGTCAATGGCTGCGAACAATATCTTTTCGACGTCGGGGAGTTGTGTGTAGCCATTGTCCCATAGATAGGCGAGGGCGCAGTGGAGGAGTTCCTTGACTTGATAGTTGTTGAGTCCATGCAGTTCCAGGCCCGAAATCCAGATGTGGTGGCCGCCCTTTTCGGCTACGTTTAGGTGAGGCCCCCCCTGGATAGAGGTTTCACATGGGCCGCCTTCGTAATCGGTGAGGACTCGAGTATGGGCGTGAGAGTGGTCTTGCTGGCGTGGGAGCTCTTTTGCGACCTCCCAGTGGTTAAGGCGAATTAGAATTGTGCCGGTGGTGAGCGGATGGAAGTGGCGTGGTTTGTTCGGGGTCTTGGGGGCTAGGGGGTTGGGCTTAGAGTAGATCTTGACGTTGGCGGGGAGGAGCTTGACGCCCCGCGCTTGTTGGCCTCCTCGATAATGTTTTTGGTGGTGCTTGTAGAAATTGTGAGGGTGAGGCCAGTCTTGGCTCGAGTGAGCTTGCTGAGCTTCAGCACCACCGGGTTTTTATTGGGGGTGCCAGAATTTCGCCAGTGACGGCTATGTGGGGGAGACAGGCGAAGGGTCGAGGAGTGTTGGGGTTGTTGAGGTGTCGGGCCCGGTTGGAGAAGTCGGCATAGGTTGGGAGTGATAAATAGGTTGGTGGGGCGGTAGGGGGATCTCGGAATATCGAGGCCCATGTGACGGGGGGCTGGGTAGCGGGGTGGGTGCATGTTGTCGGCGTGGACGCCGACTGAGACTGTTAGGGAGTCTTCTTTGGAGTCTTGGGGTTGGCTTCTTCGTGGGGGGATTCGTCGATACAGTCCATATGGGTGGATTGGTCGGTAGCGGCGGTTGAGGGATCCATCTGGTGGTCTTTAACTGATGGCGAAAATAAGGGATCAGGAACAAATCGACAGGGGGGGGGGCGCGTGATCCAGCCGGGTCCCCGCAGGAGCTAAAACTCGGTCAAGTGCTTATTCAAAGTATGGGTAGGTCTTGGCGGAGTTTGGTGTGATTTTGGGCTGCAAGCAGGCAATGCCGGGTGTGTGTGCGTGTGCGTGTGCGTGCGTGCGTGTGTGCGTGTGTGTTTGTTTTTGTGTGTGTGTGTGTGTGTGTGTGTGTGTGTGTGTGTATGTATATGTGTGGGTGGGTGGGTGTGTGTGTGCGTGTGTGCGTGCGTGCGCGCGTGTGTGTGTGTGTGTGTGTGTGTGTGTGTGTGTGTGTGTGTGTGTGTGAGAGAGGTGAGCCGAAGGCCGGGGGATCACCGGAGCGGCCGGGAACGCGGCGGATCGAGGCGCTGCTGGACGGATTAAGGTTGAGAAAGCTCGACCTGGTTCAAACGAAGAATGGGAGGCGTATGGAGCCAGATGGGACCACGAGGAGTAGTCGGCGGGTGTTGTAGAGGGTCGGGAGGGCAGGGTGTAGGTGGTTGCCATCGCTCCAGCGGGAGCGGGGGTGACAGCTCGCATAGGGCTTATATGTGTATCAATCAGTGCTTCACTAGTACTTTCGCTCGTCTATAATACCGGATGTAAAGAAAAAAGTTCCACCGACGATAATGTGCTCGCCGAGCAAGAGGAACTGTCAGCCGCGCAAATGCGCAAGCAAACCGGTGTGTCGAACATCATAGACGAATAGGGAATGGCGACACGGAGGCGAGCGCGCTAGACGAACGTGATGGTCCTTGATGTTGCTTCACGCTTTTATTTGCCATGCGCCCTTGATAGGCTTACGTGACTGATAATGTGACTGTTGTAGATTAGGTGGCTCTCAGCGTCGGGAAAAATCAAGCGCACATGTTTGCCAGCGTGTTGTTCTATGGGCTTGTCTTGTCGGGCGCGAGTAGTACGGCCACCAAGAGGCCGGGAGGCTAGAGTACAACTACGGTGCCCGCGTAAACTTTACGGACAGGGATGCCGCAAACTACGGGGAGTCGTAGGCTTCGCAGGGAGTAAGGGACTACAAGACCAATCCTAAAATGTCCGCCCTGACGTTAATGAAATTACCATGCCTCAAGCATAATATGGGATTCCTGCCCGAAATGAATTCGGGTGAAGATTTCTCATCCATGCTGAGGTCCGCGACGCCCGAGCGTGGCGATGTGGGGAATTTGAAAGTCCAAAATAAAGGCGATAATTTATTCATCATGTGGGGCATCAATGCGGCCGAGAACAACGTCTAGGGGCAGTCTTGTGAGTGGCAGTGTAAGTTGAAAGCCAAACGCGGTCGTCTTCATAAAATTCAAAGGGTTGGTTGCGGCGGTTATAATACGTGGCTTTATACACGTCAGAATTTTTTGTGATTTAAGAATGAAGGCATGTGTGTTGTGTATTTTGGCGACTAGATGTAGGTGGGTCAAGGCGGGATGAGCATGCTGAAGAGCTTTATGGGAGCGGCGAAAAGTATAAATTAGTTAACTTGCATAACTGCGAATGATCTTTAGAGGGGCTATTACAGTATATCGTTGTCAGTAAATGTACGTGGACGGTTGTGAACGTTATGAGGCGCCCGCCGGATGCTCAACGGCAGCGGCCCCGGAGGGGGTGCGCTCGCATGCCCGTCGGCACTCAAACCCACCTCCTCGTGGTGGGCTGTTGTAACCATACAGCCGTGCCAAGTTAGGCACGGTTGGGGGCTGGGCGAAGTGAAGTCCGGTGGCTGCGATCCACGGATAAGCATGGTACTTGCGGATCTGAGTTGGCGGCGGGCGTTGGAGCTAGCGACGGACAGCCGAGAAGCACCGTCATGGCAAGGCGCTCGCTAGCAGTCGCCCAACCCTGTGAGTTTCGAGTCTTCCCTAGGGGCGAGGCAAGATGCTGCGCATGACGGAGGAAGGTTGCAGCCGGAGGAGCGACAAGGTCTAGCGGTAGGGGTCCACAAGATCGACCGCCGCCAGATTAACCCAGTACGATGGTTTTTCTGAAATCAATACTTCCAAAGCCGATATCTTTTGTGCAGTGACGACTCGATCAGTGGGTTTGAGCAACCTCTCCCCTTGTCGGTACCTAGTTACCGACATGCTGCCTAAGGCAGGTTGCCTAGGGATATTGCAACGGCACTATGCTTATAGAGGCGGCCCTATGACAACGTAATTCATTGGGGGAGGGTACGGGCGGATTTCGCACGATGAGGTAGGTATCGGAAACATACGGAGACGGACAAGGGACAGGAGAAAATCTGGCGTGGAGGCACGAGAGATGGCCAGCCACCGTGTGCGGCTATGGACTTCCTTTCTCCCCCGGCCCCGTAGGGGTAGGGAAGACTGGGCTACGAGGCGAGTTGCGACGGGAGGATTAACAATTTCTCGGACGAGGGAGCGCGGTGATCGGGACGGGACCGTCGACAACCAGTGCGAGGGGGGTTTTCGCATGCCTTTCCCCCCATCTCCGGCACAACCTAAGTCGCACAAGAGCATAGGTAAAGTAGGCCCGTCGCGCCGAGCGCAACGTGATCATTTTGGCTGCTCATGGCCCTCGCACCAGTTAGAGCAGGCTGCGCATCGTGGAGAATAGCGATAAGGTTTTTTTCATACTAGTGTACATTTAATATCTACTAGCATGAATTTGACGGTATTGCTACTGGCCTCGGAGAGGTTGGGATTAGCGGTTTCATGGCGTACGCGATCAAAACGCTACTCTAGGAGGCATGATCACATGGGCGCCCGAAGACAACAACCGTTAGCTCGGTGATTGTCGTAAACAGTTTCAGTTTCAATTTGTGAACGTTTTCTGTGAATGCGTATAGTTGACCTAGTAAAGATGAACTAGATACAAGCAACCTTGTGTCATGCTTCTCGCTAGTTCTCATGTAACCATCACACAGCGCCTCGGCGCCCGCACGTGTCGACGCACCAGAAGTATAGTTGGAATTCCATCTTCGAAATGGGGCATCAGCGATACCGTATCAGTCTTTTGCTCATAAGTATTCGGGCGGTATCCGTGATCGTTAGATGGCATAATTGACAATTATGGCGGTTTCAGTAGCGGTAGCGGTGGCGGGTGATAGACCAATTCGGGTATGATTGTAGACCCCTCGGCCATCAAGGGCGCATGTGAGCCTTCGAAAATATTCGATCAAGGACTGGTATCCCAAAAAATATAACAACATTTTAGCTCATTGACTTTGTAATTGCCGTTAAGCCCACCTATTTCATAGTCAACGTGGCTGTTGATAGCGGTTGTGATGATGTCGCTGCCCGTTGAAAATGTCCCGTGGTTAAACTTTGTTTTTAAGCATCGGCCCATCATGGCAAGCACGGTGGTGTGTCTGTGTTTCATCCATAATTGGGACCGGTCCGTGGTCAGTTGTTGCGATGTTTACGCAAAAGCAATTGTTTGATGGTCTAAGCCGCGACGTTTTATTATTCGCGCTTCATTTTTCTTTATATTGGCAGCGGCAATCCATCAGCATCAGTAGTTCAGAAGTTATGTGGCTGCTGGCAGTACCTGTACATCCATCACTAGAATCAGTAGCGGCATGTATGTCATATCAAATACATAACGGAAAATACAAATAAAACAAATAAGTAGAAAATGGAAAAATTCGAGTCCTTGAGCTAGTATGAAGTATTAATATATAATCAAATGTATTGCAACCGAATGTATATAGTACAAAGAAAGCAGTGTAATCCATCAATCTGCAACATCAAAGAAAAACAAAGAGGGGAAGCAACGAAGCCAAAGCCCGCGCGGGACATGGAGGCAGTGTCCGGTTCACCAGATCCACCACATGAGTATTGGCCAATGCCGAGTCCGGAGAGCCCCACCTTCGTGGCCGTGGCAATGTTCTCACCTTCAACACCGGCAATCGCCGATTCCCAGGAGCTGAATCACTAAGATGCAAAAAATGCAGAACAATATTTATGAATATGCACAAATGAAACAAAGGCGGCTGTACCGGTGTGACGGACATCCCCAAATGGCTCGCAGAACAACAACCTGTTCTGCAGCGTAAAATCGGAATCCACCCAATGCCCCATAACTGCGAACAGAGATATTGCATTTTCACCCCAAACATCGCCACTGATAGAGATCATCAGTCCCTCCTCGGTCAGCTCGTGGATGTCGCCCTTGATGCCGTGCCATGCCTACGCCAAATTATGTACCAATCCGGTAAAATAGGGAAGAATTGAATTAACAATATAAGAAGAAATTGAAATAACAACATAGGCCGTTAGAATACCTGCGCTGCTAACTCTGCAATGTATCTCATGACTGTCTCACGAGACGGGCCCTTATACGCGCCACCCGAAATAGCGTGAATCCATTCACGATGCTCGGTGTCCATCTCCGTGATTCCGAAGGGTCGGCACCTCTTTGCGATCCACTTGGCTGCCATGAGATCGAGTGCCTTCTTTCTCTTTTTGGATACATGTAAATCACTTAAAATGTCAGCACACCGACAATTTATGTACTATAGCTCAATAGCGGGAGGACAGCGGCATACCTTATGATCAATAACTGTTTGTTGTGTATCTTGAGCAACATGAACAAACTCTCCTGACTTCAGGTGTTGTGCTTCAGCCTTACGTGCTTTATCATATTGCTTGTGGAACTACACAGGCTACCGCGTGCGCACACAAACATCATTTGACCCAGAAGCCTTTGCCTTCCACCTGGTACTCCTTCGTGAAGTACTTCCATGCATGTGAGGTTCGGCGTTGCCCATGCTTTCCCTTCAACGACGCAGCAGGAATGAGGTCGTCCTTCGTCCCTTGTCCTCCGTCCTTCCCTTCTTCATCATCTTGGTATGTATCCTTATTCTTCAATGCCTCACGTAGCTTATTCTTTTGTTGTCGGCGAAGTTGTTCGCTTTGTTCAAACTCCTGCACACATCGCAGGAATCCAATCCTAACCTTATCTCATGATAGCGAGCACGAATGAGTTTGACGAGAGCACATCGCACCAACCTTCGTATTTAATGAATGATAAATGGGCATACTATAGCCTCTTCTCGATGAGACTAGAGAATAAACATATAGCGAGTGCGGACCGCACAGCCCAAAACACATTTATTCTCTTGTTGGTATATATAGACAAATGACAAGGACTCGCAAGGATTGTGTACAATCGAGCAGAAAGAGCGGACAATATTGGAAGCGAAACAAAAAGAAAAAACAATCGTGCTACAAATCCATGTACATGACGCCTTCCAACGAGGCCAAACTAATCGGCAACATAGCTAGATCTTTTTAGTATTCGAGGAAACAAACAATTTAACAGAGAAAGGGAAATACAAGCGAGTAAAACGAGCGAAGCCTGCACAAAGCGATCTACTTCCGACCGGACAATGCACAAAATAATAAACCAACCTAGAGAAGGAAACGCACCTTATCAGCTTGGAGCTTGGCGGCTTTGAATTGCTTCAAGACGTCCCCCCAGTGCCTTGCCTTTTTACATTAGCAGCGTACTCCGTCGTGTTGGCCTCTTCAGGCAATCCCTCCCATCTGACATTATAACCGGGACACCCTACAATCTTAACCTCTGCGACAATAGAAGCGGCACGATATGACTCGCGGCCACTATATATACCCCCCCGACCTTAAGCGGTCCTGTAAACAGAGTCACCGTGATCGTATGTCGACACCGATCTCTCGACGCTTCCCTTACCACTACTCCCACCGTTGCTATTCTGGGGGGCGGGGAGAGCGGCATATCGATGACCTCTACCTCTACCCATTTTACTCGTAGGTAGTATGTGGCTATGACTGCCACGGAGCGTGCGTATGTCAATACTATGTTGTGCCGTGCAACACAAATAGCTATCTATTAGTCGCGGTCTCAATTTTTGAATCGCCAATCCTCATACACATGTATTCTTGAAGTGACGGCCCAGCGCATCGCTGTGATGATGTGGCATATTGGCGTGTGTCAGAGATTTTCCACTTGCTCTTCATCTATTGGCATCAATACTATACTACGGAAGATAAGCGTGATACAATCACGCGGACGTACGGTTGGAAAGCGCGTGGGCGCGTGGCACTACTTTACGCGTCTTATCCGCGTCTTATCCGCGTCTTATCCGCGTCTTATCCGCGTCTTATCCGATTTAGCCGAACTTTACGCGTCTTATCCGTATTCAAGTGAATCGATTTGCACTTCTACCATAACGGGGACCATCTAAGATAGAATATGTGCCAGCTGTACCCCGGGTTGGATATATCCGTACATCTTGGGAATCCAATACAAATAAGTAAGTTGACGACTAGGTTTCGGGCACGGATGATCCATTAGGTTTAGGATTCGGATTGATTACAAACTCTTGCTCTTTCTTCTCGACATGAATCGAAACCTCCAAAAATGGTGAGACATTTGAAAATATTCAGATACCACTGGTATCGGTTCCACGCCCTGCCCGCCGATGACACCGACTGCCTACCCACCCTCCATGACTGCGCTGATGACTACGATGACGACGAGGTGAGTGTCCCATTCAGCTCTGTGGCATTCTCCTCTTCCCTCGCCCCGGGTCGTAACCTGTCACAGTTTTGGGTCGTTGATTCCGCCTGCTCGATTAACCTCACCGCGTTCCAAGATGACTTCGTGAAATTCACGCCCCCCTTCGCTCCCTCTCGCGTGGGCGGTGTCGGCGTTGACGTTAAGGGCAGTGGCTTAGTGCGGATTTCTGTCAGACTTGCCTCTGGCCAGCTCATTCACCGCACTGTGTATGCACTCTACACCCCTGACCTATCATCTCGCTCCGCACAACGTATCGGCAGACTACTTAGTGTCAGCTGGATGCAAACTCACAGCGGATGTGAATTCATCTTCCCCTTCAACTCTTTCACTGGTTTGCTTTTGGTACCCACAGGCAATCAGGCATGGGTGTGCTAGAACCGTCCGGAAACGGTCTCTACCTCCTTCCCCACCAGCCGGACCTCCCTTCCAGCCCATCCGCACCGGCGGAACTTGACGCCTCACCTCAAGTTGCCCTCACTGCCCAGTGTGATCCCGTCCTGTGGCACCGTCGGTTTGGCCACCTCAACATGCACAGCCTTCAGGCCCAGCATAATCACGGTGTCCCGACTAGCCCTGTGTTAGCTAGCGGTGTAACCAAAGTTCATG
This sequence comes from Tetraselmis chui, assembly GCA_026401115.1. Taxonomy (NCBI): domain Eukaryota; kingdom Viridiplantae; phylum Chlorophyta; class Chlorodendrophyceae; order Chlorodendrales; family Chlorodendraceae; genus Tetraselmis; species Tetraselmis chui. The sequence goes on from JAPMLY010002050.1 coordinate 57,491, forward strand.
CGACTCTTGCTTACGTCACAAAGCCACAGCTGCACCACGCAACACAGCCGCTTGCGCGAAGCCATCCCACCCCCTCCTCAATCTGTCCGCTGACCTATGGGGCCCGGTCAATGTCCCCTCCCCATATGGCCTCCGTTACTGCTTGCTCGTCATCGACCACCACACCAACTGCATGTGGGTGCGGTTCCTTAAGTCTAAAGACGACGCATGTTCGGAATTGGAAACCATCCTCTTGGACATCAAATACTTGCATGCCCGCCATCACTCCCAGACGGGCGCGTTCGCACCGGCCCTCAAGTTTGACTCCGACTCTGTGTTTGAAGCTGCTGCCACTCGCTGTATGTGCGCACACCTCGGCGTCGGGGTGCAATTCTCTGCCCCATACGCCCACCACATGCTCGGCACGGCCGAACGTCCCTGGCGCACTATCCGGGACAATGCATCGGCGATGCTCCACAACATGGCCGTTCCCAACTCCATGTGGTCGTGCGCTGCCAGCACTGTTGTGTACCTTCGCAACCGCACGTACAGTCGCTCGGTCGGACCTAATGGGGGCGTCCCCCTCACACTCCTTACGTCGTCGGTCCCCAACGCCTCCAAGTTCCGCGTCTTCGGCTGCGCCGTTTTCGCCAAGGTCCCCGACAAACAACGTCGGAAACTCAGTGAAAAAGCATTTCGCGGCGTCATGGTGGGCTATCCCCCTGACGCACCCGGCTATCGTGTCTACAATCCGGAAACGCGTCGCATCACCACTTCCGTACATGTTGTCTTTCAGGAAGACACACCATGCTTCGACACACAACCCTCCGTCGACTCGGCCATCACCGACTCTTCGGAAGACGTACCCGCAGACTCACCCCTGTCCCACCCCATTGACCTCACATTACCCACACCCCTACCCCCCCCGGCAGCCCCTCGCCATGCTCGGCTCCGCTCCCACCCCATTCGCTACGGCGATATGGTTGCCCACTTGTCCAACTACCCACCAACCCTCGTAACGGCGTGTTGTGATCATGAACAAGGCAAAGCTCAAGGACATATTTGAGCACCCTCACGTCCCCGACCTTGTCACTGGTCCCCCACAGTCCCCTACTGCCATCGCCCTCCTCTCCGCCCGAGAGTGTGTGGAACCAAAATCCTACCGGGCTGCGCTGGACAGCGCCCAAGCCCCCCAATGGCAAGCCGCTATGCAACAGGAGTATTCCTCCCTCATCAGCAATGGCACGTGGGACCTTGTGGACCTCCCCCTAGGCCGCATGGTCGTTAACATCATGTGGATCTTCAAAGTCAAGTCGGATACAGCCGGCGACGTCTCCCGCTTCAAAGCGCGGTTCGTCGCCAAGGGGTGCAGTCAACGCTCTGGACTGGACTACACGGAGACCTTCTCCCCGGTCATCCGCATGGCCAGCCTGCGTCTCTTCCTAACCATCGCAGCCGCCCGCGACCTTGAACTCTGCCAGCTTGACATCGACACAACGTTTCTCTACGCCCCCATCCGGGAGGATGTGTACATCCGCCAGCCCCTCGGCTTCACCGATGGAACGTCCAAGGTTTGTCACCTCAAGCGTTGCCTCTACGGCCTTCAGCAGTCCCCCCGCGAGTTCAACATGCTACTTCGTGCGTGGCTCGTCGACCATGGATGGCAGCAATGCGTCTCCGACCCGTGCATCTACATCTTTCGCACCGGCCACGTCTTCGCCATGATCGCCATGTACGTCGATGACATTCCCGCGGCCTGCAATGATGCCACATGGCTCGCATCGTTCAAAGCCCAACTCGGAGCACGGTTCAAGATCAAGGACCTAGGCGACCTCTCCCAACTCCTCGGCATGCACATTACCCGCGATCGCTCCACGCGCACAATCTCGCTGGACCAGTCCAAGTACCTGCGCGACATCCTCGCCAAGTACGGCATGTCCGACTCTAAGCCGTCGTCCCTCCCGATGGACCCGGGCTTCCTCGCCGGCCTTGCACACTTGAATTCGCCCTCTCTCACAGGAGTGGCCAAGGACGTCTACCCCAGCCTCCTAGGCAGCCTCCAGTACGCCGCCGTTTGTACACGCCCTGATGTCTCCACGGCGTTGAGCATCCTCGGCTCTGCCCAAGCCTCGCCCACCGAGGCACACTTGCAGGCTCTGAAGAAGGTCCTCCGCTACCTCCATGGCACCATCGACATGCGATTGACGTTGGGGGGGGGCATGGACCACAGCCTCCAACTCACATGCTTTGCCGACGCTGATTGAGCCAACGACAGCAGCACCCGCAAGTCTCGCTCCGGCTATCTCTTCACCCTCGGACGCGGGCCAGTCAGTTACAAGTCCAAACAACAAACTTGTGTGGCTCAATCCACGTGTGAAGCCGAGTACTACTCTGCGGTTGACGCCACCAAGGAGGGACTCCACCTCCGACAACTCATGGGGGAAATCTTTTACTCACCCATCACCGAAACCACCACCATCTGAGAGGACAACCAAAGCGCCATGGCATACTCCCAGAATGCCTTGGTCAGCGAGAAGACTAAGCACATCGGTCTGAAGTGGCACTTCCTCAAAGACCACGTGGAGCAGGGAACCATCAAGTTGAGGTACCTCCCCACTGACCAGATGGTGGCTGACATGCTCACCAAACCCCTCCCAGGACCTGCACTAGCAAGACACCGAAGTGCGATCCTTGGAGGACAAGACCCAATGCAACGCTTCATCCCGTAGCTACCTTCAAGGGGAGTGTTGTAAGTAATACCGTATACGTATTAGTTGCAGATAGCTATTGTAAGCTACTCTAGATATGATTAGTACATGTCTAGATCGGACATACCGATAAACTGTTTGACTCGGTACAGAGCTGTCGCTAGGCTACAACTCTCTCACTTCTGTTGTCCCGACACCACGCCTGTAGGCTGGTTGTCGCCGTAATTGTTCCGTTTGCGGGACTGTGACTGTAACTACGTTTGCGTAAGTTATCTTCCACACTAACTGTGTTTGCATGGTTCAATAAATCCCAACCTCTCCTATGGCAGTAACGATACCGTCTAAAACATACCCGCATCCATGTATTTATTATTTTCTGATCTATACGTTTTTTTCGATTCAGTATGAAAAAAAAATTGTCGCTAGTTTCCACGATACGCGGCTTGCTCCAGCCGCTGCGGGGTCGCTGATCAGCAAGGTTGTTCAGCTTGACCTGGTCGAGGCGAACCTGCATGACCTCGGCTCCTGTGCGACTCCGGTCGTGCCGGAGCTTGGGGGGAAAGGCAGGTGAAAAACCCCCCTCGCATAGGTCGTCGTCGGTCCCGCCTCGATCCGTGCTCAACCCCGCCCGAGGTATTAGCCGCTCCTCCCGACGCAGCTCGCCACCTAGCCGAGTCCTCTCATCTCCTTCGGGGGCTGAAAAGAGAAAATAACTAGGCTGCAGACGGTGTCCGGCTGGCTCTCCTACCCCCGAGCCATATTTTCTCATGTCCCCTGTCCTTTTCCCGTCTGTTTCCAACACCTATATGATCGCGCTGTGGCCGTCCGTGGCCTCCCCCGGTGGTTTACGTTGTTAGGGGGCCGCCTTTACGAGCAGTGTGCCGTTACGATAACCCTAGGCACACTGCCCGAGGCAACCTATCGATAACCGGGTACCGACTAGGGAAGGGGTTGGAAGAACACAGGGATCGAGTCGCCGGTCCTCAAAAGATGGTGGGTACGGGAATTTTTCCAAAAACCCCCCGTACCGGGCTTTTCCGGCGGCGGGCGATCCTAATGACCGCCGCCGCCAAACCGTGCCGCTCCTCCGGCTGCGACCAACCTCCATCCTGCGTAGCATCAGGCCTCGCCCCCAGGGGAGACCTAAGGCTCTCGCAGGGCTGGCAGTTGCTAGCGAGCGCCGTGCCCAAGCGATGCTTCCCAACTGTCCGCCGCCAGCTCCAACACCCTCGTCCCTCCGTTGATCCGTCCGTACCCCTTTTCGCCAAAAAGTATTTCGCAAACGCCGCCCTCGCCCCATCATCGGGAGAGTGTATGCGAGTATTTAGTCGCGGAAAAGACATATCGGACTGGCCGAGCGGGAGATCCTTGTGCCGGTGTACGGATACTATGTTTTTCCAAAACCCTCGGTACATGGCTTCCCGACACCTGCTGATCCCGCGGATCGCAGCTGTCGGTACCTCGTTCAGCCCCCTACCGTGCCAGGCCTGGCACGGCTATGGGGTTACCAGCGCCCACCGCGTGGAGGTAGAGGTAGGTGCCGACGGGCCTGCGAGCGCACCCCTCTCCGGGGCCGCCGCCGCTGCGCCGCCGGCGGGCGCCAATTTCAAATTAACTTGTTGCCAGCTCGCGCATGCCTGTCTTGCGAGCACGAGCTGTCTAGTGCAGTTCCAGTTTTTCGCCTTCAATAGCTCAAGTGAGTAGTCTTCTCCGACCTTACTCTATATTTTCTGGCTCACCATGTCGCGCTCTTCATGGAAGAATGTGTTGTTTGCTTTAGCGATTGCTTTCATTATCCCAGTTGCTATCGCGGCGGGGACAAGCAACGTCGGCGACCTCGCCGAGTAGGAAGCAAGCATACAACTCGGTCAACTTCTTGCGTTGGTGAGCGCGCTTGCTGCTAGACTTTTCAAACGTCGGAGGCGTTCAAGCAAGGTTCCTCATAATGGCGGGGCAGAAGTTCATGGTCGTATGCGTATAAGATCGGGGACCCGTTCACACAAACGTAAGGGGACACCGCGCCGACCTTGGCTGAATGGCCTACACGCGTGGAGCCTTCGGTCGCCGTCAAGATCAACAAGCAATGCATACCCAATTTTGTCTTCGATCTTGCTATGCATTGACTGCACAGCAACATTTTTTTGAATGCCCCCAATGCACCTGCTCGCCCCCGTTTGCTTTCCTGCTGTGCATCAATGTAATGTTGAAACAGCAACCGTTTTTTTGAATGCCCCCAATGCACATGCTCCCTAACTTTTGTTTTCATGCTGTGCATCAATGTAATGCTGAAACAGCAACAGTTTTCTTGAATGCCCCCAATGCACTTGCTCGCTCCCTTTTATTTTCCTGCTGTGCCTCAATGTAATGCTGAAAGAGCAACAGTTTTTCTGAATGCCCCCAATGCACCTGCTCGCTCCCGTTTGCTTTCCTGCTGTGCCTAAATGTAATGGTGAAAGAGCAACAGTTTTTTTGAATGCCCCCAATGCACATGCTCCCTAACTTTTGTTTTCCTGCTGTGCATCAATGTAATGCTGAAACAGCAACAGTTTTTTGAATGCCCCCAATGCACCTGCTCGCCCCCTTTTGTTTTCCTGCTGTGCATCAATGTAATGCTGAAACAGCAACAGTTTTTCTGAATGCCCCCAATGCACCTGCTCGCTCCCTTTTATTTTCCTGCTGTGCCTCAATGTAATGCTGAAACAGCAACCGTTTTTTTTAATGCCCCCAATGCACTTGCTCGCTCCCTTTTATTTTCCTGCTGTGCCTCAATGTAATGCTGAAACAGCAACAGTTTTTTTGAATGCCCCCAATGCAACTGCTCGCTCCCTTTTATTTTCCTGCTGTGTCTAAATGGAATGCTGAAAGAGCAACAGGTTTTTTGAATGCCCCCAATGCAACTGCTCGCCCCCTTTTATTTTCCTACTATGCATCAATGTAATGGTGAAAGAGCAACAGTTTTTTGGAATGCCCCCAATGCACCTGCTCGCTCCCTTTTGCTTTCCTACTATGCATTAATGTAATGCGTAAACAAATATAGGTTTTTGGAAGCAATAACAGTCTATACAATTCCTATGCTTTTTACATGTCGTCAATACTAGCTTCACAAGGTGTGGCAGGATTACCACCAGTTTTGTTGGACATAGAGCTACATGGTTGGATTGACTTTGGTGTAGCTGAATTGATCAACTGTGCAACAAGTTCCTCCTTTTGTGCTGCATCAGTGACAAACGGCAAGGCAGCTATAATATTTTGGCGGTGGTTGAAAGCATCCACACTAGCACGATCCCATATTACCTTTCCGTTCGGCTTGGTCTCGCAGCGCCACTTGATGCTTTCGGCGAGGACGGGTTGATCCGAACTAACATTTACATACCATTTTCCACCAGCTGACATCGCGTTGGCGCGGGCTTTGTACTCCTTTGCGGCGTGACGCCAGAGGTCGGCGGATTCTTGTTCGCCCCAATCCTCCGATGCCGCAAGCGCCGCGCCCACCGCGCATACCGCCTCGCAAACCTTCCAGTTCCACGGGCACCGCGGATCGTTAGAAGTGCCCCCAAGGGATCATGAACCTGCGCGCAAATGTCTAAAGAAGTGGGACATGAAAGGTGGGAAGTGATATGGATAGATGCAAGAACGTTTCCTCCGAGAACTACGGAAGGCGCGGGTGGGAAAGGGATGATGGGGCAACGACGACATACCAACACCCTCCGAGGAGACGCTCGCTCGCTCTCCGCCAACGTCCATAGTGCACCTCTTTCTACCGCCGCGTGCTCAAAGGACTTGGGTTGATTGAGGGTAGAAGAGGACTTACACTACAGTGAAGAGATCAGCCGCCACATGTACTCGCTCGGTGGCTAGTTCAGCGATAGAAGGCATTTTGAGTCTCCCGCCCGCACGGATATTTTCTGTACATGATGCGGGTAATATTCGGCCCAAGCAGAATAATCCATATGGCAAGATTCCAAACCGAGATTCCGGAATCTTGCCAGTATCTGAGATGGAAAAAAGCAAGATCGAAGATTTTTCTTCCCATCTCCTTTTTCTTGTAAGACATTTTTTTTTCATTCCCATCTTGTTAATACGAATCGGGTATAAATCCATTATTCTCGGGGGAAGATACAGAATAAATAATCTTCCTCTAATACGAATTCTTTATAATTCACCGGCATGCGGTGCTTCGCTTCCGCGCGGTCGGCCGTCCCCGCCGCATCCCCAGTCCTTGCCCCCCGCCGTCCAATGGTGCCTTGACCATGGGGCCACTGGTGGGGAGAACTCCAAAGCCTTCTTCGAGTCCTACCTCCTTTCTTTCCGATCTAGTACGTCCTCGAACGGCGTCCCCCCTTCGGCGGTACGCCTCGTCAAGCCGGTCTTCGAGGAGCTCGTCGGTTGCGTTTTGTCTTTCCGCGGTAGGGCTAGCCAAGGGGCTTCCGCGGAAGCGGCTTGGGCGGCGTTGCTTTTATTTCCGCGCTTAGTTTTGCGCCCCATGGCTGATTTCACTTCCGCGGGGCATCTGCCCCCTGACCCAGTCGCTAATTACCGTGACAACCGCTTAGCCCATTGGGCGTCAGGAGATCTCGATACATTGTTTTCCGCTGCTCGCACTCACGCATCCCTTACCAATGGGCGGGCATCGCCACCTACCTCACTTCCGAGGGCCGGTACCGACCCCATCTCCCCTTCGCAACCATTTCATAACGGCGTCTCGGCCAAGGTCGCCCACCGGGCGGCTAATCTAGCTGCGGTTGGGGAGTACCGTCGTGCCATGGAGGCCCTAAGCTCCAACCCCGTTGCAAGTGGTCGCGGGGTGCACGAGGAATTATCACGGTTGCACCCACAAGACGATGACGACCTCGCGGACGTGTTGCCGGATCCCTTCTCCCTCCCTCGTATCAAACTCCGTGCTTCGGAAGTTGATATCATGGAGGTCGTTGCTAGATGCCCTCGAAAGTCTAGTCCTCACGTCGACGGTTGGAGGTTTAAAACTCTTCGCGCGTTGGGTACCCCTTGCACTCTCACCGGTTTAGCAGAAGCCATCGTGAATGCAGAAGTTCCACCATGCGTTGCCTCATTCCTCGCCTCTGCCACACTTTTCCCGCTAGACAAGCTTGATCCCGAACAACGACGCGCACAAGAGCAAGAACTTCGCGACCAAAAGGGGACGCTGCGCCCGATTGGAATTGGCTCCGTTCTAGTTCGTTTTGCGAATCGCGCGCTTCTCGCCGTAATTGGTGACGGAGTGTCTCAATGGTTGGCTGCTCGGCACCAATTTGGGGTCGGCGTCCGCGGCGGGGCTGAGATCGTACAATTCATGGTTCGAGCCGCGCTTGACGCTTCACCGGACTGGGCGGACATGCAAGGCGACGCATCCAACGCGTTCAACAAGTTCTTGCGGCGTCCCTTGTTTGAGGAGTTGTCAGCAAATCCCGCGCTTCGACCGTTGCTCCGCGTCGCTACTATGTTGTATGGCCGTCCATCTACCTTGTACGTTTACGATTCATCAAATGCTCACGGCCCGGCCATGCGCATCCCGAGTACCCGTGGAGTCCATCAAGGTTGCGTTCTCGGGGCCATGTTCTTCGCAATAGTTGCCTCCCGGGTATACAAACAGTTGGCTGCGATTGCCCCAAACGAATCCGTTGTATGCTGTTATTCTGATGATGGTCACTTCTTGGGACCCCCCTGCGTCTCTCGTGGCTATTGGCGACGCTATGCTGGAAGCGTATGCTAGCGTTGGCCTCACCGTAACCATCCGCAAAAACTGTTTGTATTCCCCTTTGGGTGTCGGTGATGCTTTCGATAACTTACCCGACGGCCACATCATGCGGGGAGTAAATGTCTCCACGGAAGAGACGAAAGTATTGGGGGGGGCAATGGGTACATCCGATTTTGCTCGAGACGTGTTCGAAACGGCCTTAAGTAAGTATGAGGCCTACGGCGAACGTCTAAGGGGTCTAGCGGCTCACCGGCACACTCACACTGCGCTTCGTATCCATCAACATTGCAACCGCCGCTTCGGACACTTTGCCCGTACAGTCCCCCGAGGTCTTGGCAGGGGTGAGGGCTACGGTGACACCGTCGTAACATTCCTCGAGCGCGCTGACAATGCCACCCTAGATGTGGCGGCTGAGATATTGGGCCTTCCCGCATCTAGCCTATTCAGCAACACTCGCTCCGAGATGTCTCTTCCCATACGTTTCGGCGGCATGGGGGTGGGGGATTTGGCTGCCTTGGCGGATGCGGCCCATGTCGGAGCGGCCGGTTTGGCAGTGGGCTCAGCTATTCGTTTCCTTACAACACAAGACGCTCGCGTGCGCGGGGATTCCCAAGACGATGTTCCAATGGAGCCGACCATGTATGGACGGTTAGCGAGTGCTATGACCACAGCGGTGTCCCGTAGGCATGGTACACCGGACGGAGACGACGGCGATAACGAACCCATGTGGTCGTTAGAACTCGCTTCGTCGTGGGCGCGCTTGGACGCTGCGTGCGGTTCTCACGCTCTCGCCGAGTCTGAACCCTTGATAACCACAGCCTTAGCGATGCTCCCCCCGAAACGTCCAACGGTGGCTCGCGCCGGCTGCGTTGCCGAAGCCCGATCAAACAACGAGCAGATTGCCCAGTCCCTTGATGGCCTACCCTCGCTCGTCCCTCTTTCTGCGTTTGCAACGGACATCTTTCCAAAGCTAAAAGCCGACATCAGTGAGCGCATCAACTTGTTTCGCTTCGCGAAGCTCGTTCCCACGTTTTCCAACCGCGCTCGGCCGGAGTCTAGGCGTTCTGTATCTCGTCTCGGCCACGGCGCCCTTGCGTTTTTGGCTTCGGACCCGCCTACTTCGGGTCGCCTGGGCGAGCTCCGTGACAAGTTCCCTGAGCACTACGACGCAGTTTTCCGCGTCGCGGTCTGTCGCATCTTCGGCCTACCCTCATCTCGCATCCTCTCTTCTCTACGCTCCCCCACTGCTTGTGCTTCTTGCCATCTCTCTGTTCAAGCTATGCGGGGTGCGTTCTCGTCGGCGGGTGTTGACATGTCGGATGATGCGTGGGCCACTGCTTTTGCGGACCATTTGGCTCGTTGCGGCGGAGATGCTTCGGTCCACACCGCTCACTCTTGGTTAGTGACGGCCCTTGCGGAAATCATCTCCGAGGTTCGTGGCGCACTCGGGGTTGGCGTCGAGGTTCTCACAGATCCCACGATGTTAGTTCAACTCCCCAACGGCAACGACGGTCTCCCCGCGGATGTGGGTGTCTTGCACTATCACGGCATCCGAGGCTCAAAACTTGCCCTTGATGCCGTGGTTTCCGGTTTGTTCGGCGTGTCTAGCCCCCCGTCACCCGAAGTCGCTCTCCGCCATGCTGAGAAGACCAAGTTCGAGAAGTACTCGGAGGGGTTGAGGAGTCGCCCCGACATCCGCTTCATTCCCTTTGCAGTCACGGAGTTTGGTACTCTTGGCGGCCACGCCACGGCTTTCTTGACGGAGCTAGCCAAGCAGGCAGCCGCATCTAAAGGGATGCACGTGGGCAAGTTGTTGGCCTCCTGGCGTCGAAGGGTCTCTCTCGCCGTCCATGTTGCTCACGCGGACAACGTCTTGCGCGGTTTGTCCGCCGCTGCGGACGGCACGGAGGCCGCTTCTTCCTCGGCTGGGATGCCTTCTCCAGCCCCGGCGCTCTTCACCCGCGCCATGGGCCGCAAGCGTCCCCGTGCTTCCTCGAGCGGCGCGTGAGGCGCCGCTTGTCGCCTCCACGTGTTGCATTCTCGGCGTGGCTTAAGAGCTTCCTTAGTTTAATCTGCTAGGTTTATGCACAATGTAGTGCTTTCCTTTTGCTGTGCTTTGGATTCCGTGATCCTCTTGTCACTCTTGCCCTCTTGTTTCCCCTCCCACTTTCCCTGTCCGTGCTCATCTGGTTCTTCTTGTAAGCAATGAATTATTCTAATACGAATTGCGGCTAAATAGGATGAGATGTTAAGCTGTTTAATTCACTGCGATGCAAATACGACATCGCCGAGCTATTCCAGAACCTTCCCCCGCTCGCTTACCAGAGTCCTCTGAACGCTGCCTGGAACACTTTTTCTTATGAAGGAATTCGTGACGCAACCGGAAGCAGGCGCGGTTAGAAAGATAACTCCTCAACGCAACGAGGCTGTCTCTCTTGCTACTTTCGCAACACGACAGTGTGCAAGTCATGTACGTTGACACTGTACTCGTCACAAAATGATTTTCAGCCGGCTCTCTGTAACCCTCACTGCTAGCCTCTACGTGCTGGCAGGCATTTAAACTCAAGGTGGCAAGGCTGGAAGCTTGTCGTGACAGGGATGGTGAAAAATCTCCACACTTGGGACGTGTTTGTTATTCAAAAGCATACATTTACCAGTGTCATACACCCAAAGCTTATCTACAAGATTCAAAAGCACTCAATTGCAAATCAAGCACTGTACTACTGTGAGTCCATGACGAGAGGAGCCCATAAATACTCTCATTCAGCGCAGAGGGGACGACGTGCTACACTTTTCGTCATGCCTCTTGTTGCTGCACAAGCCTCAGAATTATCGTAGCGCCTGACAAGCCATTGGTTGATAACAGGTATAAGTTCCGTACACCAATCCTCCCTTCAGGATGTGCATCATCAAGGCAGCGGCAAGGTAGATACTCTGCCACGCCGTCGATTCTGTGCCTCCCGAATGGCGTCCCTCTTTGTAAACGATGCTGACGCCTTTTGCACACACACTGCGAAAATGGTCACAACATACAAAATAAAGAGTCTTAATGGCGCCGTTCAGACAATAATGCCTCGGCAGCTCATCGAGCATGGAGCTCGCCGCGCAGACTCACCTGACACCGACTTCGCACCCTCCCTCTTATCTTTTTGCCGCGTTTTCTCCTTTTGAAGCGACGGTGCTGTGGACACACGCACGCTACGTGCATACGTGGCTCTGGCGGCGCTGGCGTCTCCACTCGCTGCCTCCTCAGCCTGTCGTTTCCGTAGCTCCTGCAACTGCGTGAAATAGCGGTTCTTCTCCTTCATAAGTAGCTCAGCGTGGTGCAGGTGATGGTCTCGCTGCTGAATCAGCGCCAAGTTCTCGCGCTCCAGCTCTCCACTCCGCTCCGCGTGCTCCGCCGCCGACACCTCCGCTATTTCTACTCTCTCTGCCAGCTGCCGTTCCGACTCCTTCGACACCCTGAGATCCTCCCTGAGCGTCATTATTTCGCTATTCCGGTTACGGGCGTCCTCTCGCGTAGCAGTTCCCTCTCGCTGCAGCTCCTCATTCTCCTCCCGCAGCCGCTCGGCCTCTTTTTGCAGCATGATACGTTCCCGTCCAGATATCTCATGCAGACTACGGTACCTCTCATCCAGCTGCCTCAACTGCTGCTCGCTACCTTCAGCCTGTGAGCGCAGCGCCTCGCGCTGTGTGGTCTC
>JAPMLY010002051.1:0-19007 GCA_026401115.1 Tetraselmis chui
GCAGGAGAGGGAGAGAGATATTTGTGCATAAGGAAGTTATGTAAGTAAATATTTCTGTATGATTATTATATATAAGTTATATAAGTTACAAATAATACTATTTGGATTCAATGTTTCTTTCCAAAGAAAGTATCAACCAGTAAAGAAGAAAGGAACACAAGCACATAAGCAGGAGAGGGAGAGAGATATTTGTACATAAGTAAATTATGTAAGTAAGTATTTCTGTTTGATACTGTATACTACTAATGTATTGCAAATATCAATCGGCTATTACTTTATTATATCAAAGCCAACACGTTTCTTATCCCTGAAAATGCTAATAAACGTTCCGAATAACGGACAGTCAGTAGCCGAAGATATGACGAGCAATGCACGACATTTTTTCTGCAGTACATTTGGTACGTTTAAGTACGTGATTGTACGTTTGGTACGCTTAGTACGTTATGGTACGTTTTAGTACGTTTTGGTATGTGGTTGTACGTTTGGTAAGTTTGGTACGTGATTGTACGTTTGGTACGTTTAAGTACGTTTCGGTACGTTTCGGTACGTCGGCATGCCGCGTCGGATTTTTTGGTCATATTAGTAATATAGAGGTTTGAATTACAGGGCTAAATTACGAAGTAACCGGCGTTACCTCCGTTACATGCGTTACCTCCGACGCTACATCTCCTTAACGGTTCAAGCGCCCAAGCGCGCACGGACAGTAAAATGTCCGCACCCTATATAACACACCAGCAGCGATTGTGTGTCCACCTTCTGCCTTTTGCGAGAGCTATCGCTCACGCAAACGGCATCGTGGCTCTTGCTAGCCACGCAAGGTGTTGATCACTTGAGTCTCTTGCACGACGCACGAAAACACACTCCTTCAGTCCAAATGGCAGACTGCCTGGTATTGCCTACTGACCTCTACGTTGCGCCCGGTGACGCGCCGGAACAGCAGCCAGACCAGCTGCAATTGCTAACACATATTGTTAAGCAGTTAGCAGCCCATGTCGCAACTCTATCCGTCGCAACCGCGTCAACAAAACCAACTACTTCAGCCATCCCCACAGCCGACTCCGACAGCGTTGCGGGTGGACGACTCGAGCTCGACGCTCTACCAGCTGACAGTAAAACCACCCCTCTAGAGTACATCGACCCTAGAGAGTGGTCAGAATTCGCGTCCCGTACGTTCGCGGACTGCCTACCCCCATCTGGCACAACAGTCCCGTGCCTGTGGAACCCTCGACACGACGAGGCCGACAAATTTTTTACGGACAACGCGAGAATTTCGTCCCGCGACGAGTATCGACACCTGCTCTGCTATGGTGTGTTTACGGCCGCCGTTAACGCGGCACTCGAAACTGCTATGGAAACGCTTCGCTCGGTCACCTCTACCCCCGACGAAACAACCTACGCCTACTCCCTCGTCGACGCAGCGCTACGTACTAATCAAGCAGTGGCCTCAGCGGGGGAAGCGCGACTCACCTACATCAGACGCTTCAAGGCCAAGAAGATTCTCAACGGAGAAGAACGCGTCGCGGAGCGTCTCGTCTACTCACGGTGCTTCGACACTGTCGCCTCCGACCGTGGAGGCAACGTCGTCGACGGACTCCTGGCAGCCCTGGAGGACAAACGACTCGAAGTCAGCATCACAGCAGCTGCAAAAGCGCAAGCAGCTGCCCAGTTCAAGGCCGACAAGCCTAGACCAGACAAACCGGACAGGCCGAACGATAAGCCGGACAAGCCGGACAAAACCAAGGCCAAGCCAAAGGACCGCACGAGCGGCCGCCCCCTCCCCCCTACCGACAAGGCACACAAGAAGACCGAGGCCGACAAGGACGAATGACGGGGTGACCCGCCGCGCCGATTCCTGCAACCCAGATTCAAACTACATGCGTCATCGCGTGCGGCGAAACTGGCAAGCCTGGAAAGATATCGGCGCGAGCGGACAAGTCTTACGGTGGATCCGGGAGGGCGTTACTATTCCCTTCCTAAACAACCGACCCCCACCCCCGTTCAACCAAGGCACCTCACTGCTGGACGCTACCCCCGAGCAGCTCACCTTTGTCGAGGCCGAGCTCGCGCGCTTCGTGGAGACGGGAGCCTGGGAACGCACCACCTGCAGCAAGTACGTATCAAGACTCTTCTTAGTCGCCAAGCCCGGCAACAATCAGTGGCGATTTATCGTCGACCTACGACACCTGAACAGCTTCTGCGTCAGAAAGCGACTACGGATGGAGTCTTTGCTAGGCGTTCGTCATCTGACTCGAAAGGGCGACTACATGTTCTCGTTCGACCTAAAAGACGGGTTCTACGCGCTGGGCATCGTGCCAGAGCAGCGCGACTATCTAACCGTAAACGTTCGCGGCCAGCTGTACCGACTAGCTGGACTCCCGATGGGCTGGTCGCTCAGCCCTTACCACTTCTGCGCTTTTACGGACACATTCGTACGACACCTCCGACAACCAGACCCCGGTGGGTTTACGACACAGCACGGGAAGCCTACACAACCCGACAGCGACAGACCGAGCAAGCGCTTCCTCCGACACACGCGGTGGCGCGGAGCCAAAATCTTACCTTATGTGGACGACTTCCTCCTCTTCGCCGCCACTCGTGCTCTCGCTCTCTCGCTCCGGCAGCGCGTCGACCGCCTCCTCACCAATCTCGGCCTTCTCCGCCACCCCTCCAAGGGTTTTTGGGAGCCGACGCAATACGGCCACCACCTGGGCATCGACATCGACACAGCTACAGGTTACTTCTTCGCCCCGGTGGAAAAGCTACAGAAGCTCGCAAGACAAGCTCGTCACCTACTGCAACGTGCAACCCGAAACTGCAGATGGCTACCTGTCAAGGAACTACAGTCATTCGCGGGTCAGGCGCAGTACCTTTTTCTTGCGATTCCAGCGGCAAGATTCTTCCTCCGCGAACTGCACTCCGTACTAGGCGACAAGTGGGGAGGCCGCGTCCGCCTCTCTCCGCAGCTCAGTCGAGATCTACAGTGGTGGACACAAGTACCCAGCCACGCCAACGGCAAGAACATACACCGCCCGGTCGAGTCAGCCTACATCCACTGCGACAGTTCGGGGTATGGTTGGGGGGCAGTCCTGAACGGCAGACTCGAAGCGCGCGGCTTCTGGGGAATACAGGACGAAAAGCAGCACATTACCTGGAAAGAACTGAAGGCCGTCCGTCTGGCCGTCCTCAGCTTCTTGCCACACCTGGCTGGCCGCAACGTCCTCCTCCACGAAGACAACCAGGCGGTCTGCCACGTCCTGACCGGCCTGACGTCCCGCTCCCCGGAGATGATGACCGAATTACGCCGTTTGTGGTACCTGTTGGACACCAACAACATCCACATCAGGCCCAGATACATCCGTTCTGCGGCAAACACGTGGGCAGACAAGCTCAGCCGACACCTCGACAGCGACGACTGGCAACTCGACCCCGCTGTGTTCCACGAAATGGACACACACTTCGGCCCGCACACAATCGACCGGTTTGCGTCGGCTCTCAACACGCTACTGCCCCGCTACAACGCGAACTGGCTAGACCCATCGTGCGAAGCCGTGGACGCCCTTCACCTCGCCGATGCGAATTGGAAAGCAGAAAACAACTGGTGCAACCCGCCATGGCCCCTGCTACCCGACCTCGCCCAGAAACTACAGCAGAGCGGCGCAGCAGCCACGGTGGTCGCCCCCCGGTGGCAAGGGAAAGCGTGGCATCAGGCCCTTACCGAATTGGCGTGCCACGAGACGGTCCTTCCGGCCCGACCTCACTTGTTCCGTCCCGGGCGGCGGCACGGACGCGGTACAGTCGGCAAGCCTCATTGGCCCGTCACTGTATTCCGGATTCCCTCCCGGCCTGGTTGTACCTCCGCCGGGGCGCTGTCAGTGCTACCCTGACCCTGTTCAACACACGGCACATCAGGCCAGCAGTCCAAGCCTACCCCACCAGACCAGCAAAGGTCCGCTACAAGGTGGAGGTGGCAGGCTGCAACAACCCATGGGCCGCCTCGATGCGCCCCTACATGCAACGCCTACTGGGCACTGACAGCCTTGGAGCAAAAACGCTCGACTTACTGACCGCCGCTTGGGCGAAAAGCACGTCCGACACGTACAACAGCGCAATCAAGCCTTACTTCCAGTTCTGCGAGGAGCAAGGCCTACCGCCGCTGGCAGCAACAACTGCTACCATGGCCCGCTACATTGCATGGATCGGAGAACGTGGCACCATTAAGGCTACTAGTCTACAGCCTTACCTTTCAGCCGTAAACGGGTTTTTCAAAGACCACGGCGCAGAACCAGTCGCACAAGGCGATTTGGTCGCCAAGGTCCGGCGGGGTCTCGCAGCGTCCCAAGTTTCCCTCCAGCCCAGCCGCACACGCCTGTACCTCCCAGCCCGGATTCTTGTATCATCGCTACGCCTGGCCAAGGACCTCCGCACACAGCTGACAGACACGTGGACTCAGACTCAAGCAGACCTCATTCTGCTGTTCCGAGCGTGTCTAGCGACGGTGCTACTGGCCGCATTTTTTTGTCGAGGTGGAGCGGGAGTTGAGTGCCGGTCTGGAGACCTGTTGTGTACTCCGACCGGCGGAATCCTCCTATACCACGGAACGAGAAAAGGTCAACGGGGTACTTCCACGGAGCGAAAACTCCTATGTGAACTACCGGCCTCGGCTCACCCGGACATCGCGGAACTACTACAGTACTTCGACGCTGCCCGTACCAGGTTCTCCGCCGGAAAGATACCGGACAGACGATGGGCCATTAGTATACGCGAGCCTACGACAAACTGGACTGCGGACACCCTGACAGCTTGGCTACAACGCGTACTTCGTGCAGTACACGAACAACCTCCGGACGGTTTCGCGTGGACTTCGCACTCCCTCCGAAAGGGTGCAGCTACTGCTGCGTACAGTATCGGTACCCCAATGCAGAAGATCAAGTTCTTCGGCGGTTGGGCACGAGAGTCGGACGTAGTCCTCGACTACATCGACCCAACAGTGCTCCCGTGCCCGGGAGCTTGGCAACTCTTTGGGTGGATGACCCCTGGCGGGCCCCCACCCAACGTTACACGCCAGTCGGCGACAGATGGCATAAGTGAGCCCCAACACAGCTTAAATGGTCATATTAGTAATATAGAGGTTTGAATTACATGGCTAAATTACGAAGTAACCGGCGTTACCTCCGTTACATGCGTTACCTCCGACGCTACATCTCCCTAACGGTTCAAGCGCCCAAGCGCGCACGGACAGTAAAATGTCCGCACCCTATATAACACAACAGCAGCGATTGTGTGTCCACCTTCTGCCTTTTGCGAGAGCTATCGCTCACGCAAACCCACCCACCCGATTCCCTCTCACATTGCGTGTAGGGTGGCCCAAGGGCCACCAAATCCAAATTCTGTAAGTGATCCACATCTTTGGCATAAGTGAGCCCCAACACAGCTTAAATGATATGAAGCTATTGTACAAATGGTCAGTACTTCCGCCACAGCCGCAGAGGCAATATCACAATCTGCAGGTTTTTTATGTTTCCGAATCGTCTCCTGCAGTAGTATAGCGATGCTAATTTTGATTACTGTGAAGGATGGGCTTAAGAAGCAGAGTATCCTCCCATATCGGTGATGCAGTGGGACGTGTGCTAAAATGAACGTCAGTAGGTTGCCGCCATCAGCATAGCCGCACAATGATTAGAGCAGAAGGAGGTTTCCGGCTGCGAACTGCGGTCAACGCAATGACAATATTGCTGACCGTGCTCAGCGCCTTCCGTTCTTCATCCGCTGCTAGCAAGCACTCCCCCGTCTCAGCTGACACAATTATCCAACAACTCCAGAGCAGCATGGTTGTCCCGACCCGATGCAGTCAGCAAGCGGCGGCTCGCCGCACTATGAGACAAACTGACCACAAGGACCGTCAAGTGAAACGTAAGTATAAGTGGTTCACAGTGTTATTGCAGCCATAAAAAATAACAGAAAAAGACGAGCGCTCGTTCGAGAAGAAGATCTCTTTCTTCGCGTCGCCAGACGGCTCTCCCAAAGTCCAGATCTTTCCGAACGTTACAGAAGGGTCGCTTGGCAAATGCGCCGTGGTGGCGCTTTCAGGGCGACTCAATAACTCGTGCGCAGGCGCGTTCATTGACTCTCGTGACACGGTGGTCCGCTTGGGTCACGCAAACAGTAAAGGGTACGAGGCCAAGGTAGGCGTGAAGAAGAGCATCAGTCAAGTGATGGCTGCCCGGGCGCGTATGACGTGCCAGCCCAACTTGAAGAAGCCAGGTCGCGAGCACGGTGCCAGTGACCCCACGCAGCCGGATTTTTGGTTGCTGCCTGACCGATGCGGGCCATCGCACAAGAGATTCGATCCCAGCACACAGAAAATATCGAAAGTCAGTGGGGGCTATGAAGCCCGTACCGTAGCGTTAGTACGGGCTTTCAAGCACTTAGTGCGGTTTCCGTCTCAGTATACCCCTCCGGACTTTAAAATGACTAGCGGCCTGAAGACAACGCTCCTGATGCTCTCGTCACGGGCGTGCACCAGCATTTCTCTATTTGGGTTTGGAACCGGGCTTGAGCCCCATTACCTGAGGACACGCGTGCAGGAGAGCGCAATCAAGCACTCCTACTCCCTTGAGCTATGGATGCAGTCGATGCTTATGAAGCACCGTGAAAACGTCTGTCTATTCGACTATCAGTTAAACCCGCCTCCTAGCAACTGTCAGTACGACGGGGCGGACTTTGTAGCGGAATACAAACTAAGTCACGCTGCTAGCAAAAAAAAACGCTAAAGGGTAGGCCACGCGTGGAACCACAACCGGCGTGTCAGATCGATGGCGACCATACATACAGCTTCAATTTTAGAAATATTTCTAGCGAACAAATATACTCTGCTAGCGCGCTGGGCAAAATAAAAAAGCAGCATGAGTCACCAAGCAAAAACACAAGAGAAAAAAATCTAAGCCCGAGGCACAGGAAGGCAGGCCCCACAGCATCAGCACTGCCCTCCTCTGCTATCGCTGGCCCGAATCGAATTGAACAATCTTACATTTTCTAGGGCATTTTTACCAGAAAAAGATGTCAGCTGCTATACAATTTAAGCCAGAAGACCACCACAAGACTGTTGACATATCCACCAAGTTGTAGATCGACACCATCTCTGTCATGACGATTGAACACGGTGCATGGTTCAAGAAGAGGAAGCAGGATAATAGAGTGGTTACGGTGAGCACCAGCCTGACAGATGGGCTGGTGGTGGTGACTATTAGAGTGGAGCAGGAGCGCTATGCGCTCGCTGTGAGACGGAGGCGGGAAGGGAATACTAACCATGAGTGGGAAATAGTCTACTGGTTGTACTGTGTACTAAGGACATCACTGAGATATCTGAACCTAGTAAGTGCTTTGGAATTGCTTACAACACCCCCCCTGAAGATAGCTAAGGGATGTGTCTGTGCATTGGTCCATTGGCGCCTATCATGACGGAGGTGTGTTTGGAGAGGACTGGACCAGGAAGTGGTTTGGTGAGGGTGTCCGCAACTATCTCCGACGTTAAGTACATGAGACGGATTGTGCCATGTGCGACGTGGTCCTTGACGAAGTAGTATTTGAGACCGATGTGTTTGGTTTTCTCGGCTTGCTACATCAATTTCGTCAGATTGTGTGGCAGGACGGTAGGTAACTACCCGTGGCTAGACAGTGTACCCCAGACCGGTAAAGTAACGAGAGTATCGAAACAGTACGGGAAAGGGGATGCACGCCCGTAGCCCCGCCAGCGTACTGTAAATTACAAACCGTACAGATAAAGCTACGCCCAATTATGGCGGCTACAGGCAAAGAAACGTGTAAGGTGGCCTATGTCCCCATTACATGCGGAAGGCGTCGATAGCCGGTCGAGGCACGCTAGGCTGTAACGGCAACGCAACCACTTATGTCTTTTGCATGAGTGGACGTTGAAGCACGGAGTAACCCCTGCAGTGACCCACAAGCCTAGGTACGAGAACCGACTACCTAAAACCTCCCATTGGGGGACTAACATGGCGCGAGAAGCAGGGTTCAATCAAACTAGACGCTAGGGTCTCCATTCTTCAGGGTTCGTCATTCTTCAAGGGGCGAACTTGTAATCACCCCCGGGTCGGGGGGGGGCGGGGGGTGATTAGAGTACCAACTCCGAAGTGAGGAGGTGCGCTGCGGTTGCTACCACTATATACCGTTTAGTGTGGTAGCGACCACAGCTGGATGACACTACATTTCATCCGTTGTGCCGAGAAAACAGGAGTTTCCTCGTTTACGTACCGTATCGAGGAAACCCTCGTGTTTTCTCGGCTTGCTACATCAATTTCGACAGATTGTGTGGCAGGATGGTAGGTAACTACCCGAACATCAAGAGATCAGTGTCCGGTCTGGGGTGCGCGGTCGGGGAGACACGGGGTGTAGGTGGGTTGGATAGTAGGGGCGTTGCCTTAGTTAGTGCGGGTCGTCGTCAAAGCTCTCGTCCTCACGGGCGAGGGATAGTATTGCTCGGGGGACGGACATGACGTGAGTCTCGTCCATGCCCATGTAGCGCAGTTGGGAGGAGGCGGAGCGCCATCCGCCGTGCTGGCCCCAAATCGCGAACGGAATGTCTGCGTTGGCCGCGGCGGATGCTCCGCCGCTGCGACTGGAGTGAGTGCCAAAGCGGGCGAGGAAGGCGGCAGGGGGCAAGGGAGTGGGAAGGAGGGGACCCATCCACCTCGCCAGGTAACGCATGTAGGCATGGTAGCTTAAAGGGGTGGGGAGGGGTTCGCACGCGTGGTCTCCTAGGCGCATTAGGGCGGTGCTACAGAATGTTGGGAAAATCCATTTAAGGGGGGAAGAGAAACGGGCCATCACTGTTCTGTACCGGGACGTGAGGTCGAAAACACAGTAGGGGTTACCGGGAAGTTTGGCGACACGGACAACTCCGTGGAGCTTGTGTTGGTCGTTTTTCCGCTTTTTAAAAGGTAGTTCCATGTATGAGCCGTGGAAGGAGACGTCCTCCCACATTAGATTGGCCGCGTCGTTGTAGCGGCAGAAACCTGCGAAGCAGATATCTGCAATCGTGGCAATTATCCACGAGCTGAAACCGGTGATGTGTTGGCACCTATCGTTAATTAAAGAGCAGACATTCGCCCAAGTGAAGGGTTCCTTGTTATTACGCACGGCCAGGCCTAGGCTTCGCTTGGCGGCCGATCTCACCATGGTGCACGGGAGGGACATGGTTGGGCTGGGAAAAAGGTTAATTTTGTGCATCTGAGAGATAGCTGCGGAGGCCGTGCGGATAGCTGCGTAGCTGCCGGAGGGTCGGCGGTTAGTGCGGTCCTGAAGGAACATAGCGACGATTGCTTCTGGGGCGGGTAGGGGGCGTTGGGGTGGGGTTATGCGTTCGCAGAAGCGGACGAACTCGTTCCAAACGTATCTATACACGCAGTTGGTGCAACGGACTCAACATTCGGACGCGGAAGTTCGAACGTTATTGAAAAGGGACAGCCCTTCGGTGTCCGAATCGTGAATAGGGGGTGTAGACCACCCAGTAAGGCAGTTGCGTGACATGCTAGCGGCGTGGGGGGTGAGGGCCGCGTGGGCGGCGGGGTAGCTCGCGGAACGCGGGGCGCAACCTTCTTGCATTGGGGCGGCCGTCGAACCGTGGGGCGAGGACTCGCCACCTCGGGGTTGCGCCAGCCCTGCTATAGCCCGAGCCATGGCCAGACATAAAAGTGCGCTCCTGCTAGGGAGCAGTAACCAGTCAGTTACTAGGGGTGTGAGGGTGTGGCCGTTAGGGGCGACTAGGTGCCACCAGACTTGGCATGTCCACCAAGGGACGATTACCGTAGCTATCGCTTTATCTGTTACTATTTTATTGATTACTCTATCAATGAGGGAGAAGGGAGGGTTGACCCAGTTATTCTCTAGAGGATTGCCCCAGACGTGGTCGAACGCGTCTATCCCTGATGTGCCTGGGCACCAGCGTAGGGAGAAGAATCGGGAAACCTGGTGGTTGAGGTCGGAGGCGAACCGGTCGCAGGAGTGTAGGCCCGATTTTAGGCTGAGCCTGTTGACTACGCTAGGAACCAGCTGCCAGTCATCTTTGTCCTCCAGTTTGGAAATGTCGTATGCGTCCGTGTTTTCGGTTCTCGGGACCCATACGACGGAAAGAGTCGCGCCGATAGCGGTACATAGCGCGAATATTTTCTTAGATATAGAGGTCGGCGCTAGGCTGGACCTTGAGCCGACCCGAATCACCGGGAGCATGCTCTGGTTATCGACCAGAACATGTACCTTTTTGCCGGTGCATACGCCGGCCAAAGAGCGGAGGGTGAATAGCATTCCGTTCGTTTCTCTGTGTGTAGACGACTGCTCTCTTTCCCAATCGAGGAAGAAGCCGTGGGCTTTAGCGTAAGGGTGGTCGGGGTCCCCTCTGCAAAGGCCGCCCCAACCAATGCCGGAGGCGTCGCATTCTAGGAACACTGTGGGGGTTTCGTCCTTAGTGGGGTAGATCCGGCCTTGAAAGCGGTCCTTCGGGAGGTTTCTCCAGAAAAGGAGCTCTTCTCTTCCGTAGGGGGAGATAGCCACGTGATGGCCCCAGCGGGCCGCGCGGTTGATGTCAGCGAAGTGGGCCTTAGTATACAGGCGGGCAGGGTCACCGAGGGCGAGGCCCATAGAAATATTTTTTCTTGTGACGCTCGCGATTTCGCGTGCGGTGTGGGCGCGTGTGCGACCGCCGAGCATGGATTCGATCCATGTTTGCGTGGAGTGCCACCTCTTAGAGGGGACCGTGAACTGACCTTTAGCTGTGTCGATATAGAACCCAAGGTGGGTGATGCAGGTGTTGGGAGAGAGGTTCGACTTTCCGTAGTTAATATTGACGTGTGCTCTTTTTGCGTCGGCAATCACGGTCCGGGAAATTTTGTTAGCCTCGGCGACTGAAGAGGCCACGAATAGCCAGTCGTCCAGGTAGGCTAGCATACGGATGCCATGCCCTCTCCAGTGGCGGACTAGGACGCCCGTGACTTTGCTGAATACTCTAGCGGCATCCGAGAGGCCGAAATACCCGCCATGTGTAAAAGCGGCCGCGCCAGGCGAAGCCTCTATACGGCGTAGCGGAGCTGTGGAGGCGGACATGGTAGTAGCCATGTGTCAGATCCATGCTAGTTAACACGTCTCCCGGTTGGCTTAGTGTGGCCAGGTCGGAGAGAGACTCCATCCGGAACGGGGTTTTTCGTAGCCAGAGGTTGACTTTTCTTTGGTCGCAAATAAGACGGAAGCCGCCGTGTGGTTTTGGAACCACGCCTAGCGGGCTGACCACGCGGGGTTGGGTGCTTTCGAGCATGATGTGGCCGAGAGGGAGTAGCATATTGATTTGCTCGTCGACGAAGGCTGCGTTGTCCACCGCTGAGGGGTGGTTAGGGGCGTGGCTGGGAGGGGCTGGGTCGGACTCCCAGTTCATTTTGTAGCCGTGTTTTATCCAGTCTCGGACTACGGCGTCACTGTCGGGGTCTGTGATTGAGTCCCACAACCGCCAGCCTTTGCGGATAACGCCTGTTGACTGCACGGGAGCAGCTGGGTCGACAGCAGCTTCGTGTGGGGGTGCCAGTGCAGATTGCGAGGCGGAGACTGCAAAAGGGGGGGGGTGGAGGATGCTCTCATGCCATTGCGGCGGGAGGGTGTAATATTGGCATCATAGCGAATATTTACAAAGCGATTGGGTCGCTGGCCACGGGAAGCGTGGGAACTGGGAAGCATCTAACTCTGGGGGAAAGCTTAGCCTTTTAAGAGGCGGAAAGACTCTAGTTGGACTAGGAGGTCACCAGTGGGGATGCTGGGATCGAGGCATAGGCCTCGCCCCGGAGGGCTAGATACGACGCCTATGAGGAGGCGGATCTGAAACTTGGTTTTCGTTTTGTAGGTTGCTAGGCGGGCTAGCGGGCAGAGCCAGGGCAGTTCTTGGAGAAGTGTCATTTCTTCTTGCATCTGTAGCATGTAACCTCTGACGGATCGCTCGGTCTAGGGTTGTTAGCTGCGGTGCGTCCGCGACGGTCAGGGTCTCTCCGGGGCTCCGATCTATGGGGAGGGTGAGCTTGGGCTCGCCTTGCTGGACGGGAGGGCCTGGATGACGAGCTTGGGAGGGAGCGAAGTGTCCTTGATGTGTCAATCGCCTTTTTTAGCTTCTTGTTGTCGGCTGACCCCTTCTCGCCTAGCATGTCTTCTTTGGCAAACAGCTTGGCAATTTCCTGCCCGTATTCGTGTTCCACGTGCAAGGTCTTCGCCTTTTTGCTGATTGAGTGCGACATACTGGCCGCTATTGAGGCTATCGCTAATAGCGCCGATAGTAGATTAGCGGGAGAAGCTGGAGAGCTAGGCTCAATCGGGGAATCATTATTGATATTAACTTGAAGGTCAGCAATAGGTATAAAAGCTGAGGCGTAAATATTGAAGACTAGGTTTAGATAACACTGAAGGTCTCTGGCAACAGCTGCGCGCCGACGGTGAAGCTTACCGTCTCTGTCAAGCCAGCCGTCGGGGGGTTTGTTGTAAGTAATACCGCATACGTATTAGTTGCAGATAGCTACTGTAAGCTATTCTAGATATGATTAGTACAAGTCTAGATCGGACATACCGATAAACTGTTTGACTCGGTACAGAGCTGTCGCTAGGCTACTGCTCTCACACTTCTGTTGTCCCGACACCACGCATGTAGGCTGGTTGTCGCTGTAACTGTTCCGTTTGCGGGACTGTGACTGTAACTACGTTTGCGTACGTTATCTTCCACACTAACTGTGTTTGCATGGTTCAATAGGTTATGGGCCCTCGCCTCACGTCACTCACCCGCGACAACCTGGTTCGGCGAGCTGCGATCGACAGCTCTCCTGCAGAAGGCAAGTTTCTATAGACACCTAGTACTTTCAACTTGTAGTCGGCGGTATCGCCAGTATAAACTGCGGTTTTAAAACCCGCCACCACCCTCTTAAGTCAGCCACCCGCCGGAGATAGCCAGCCACCCACACCGACGCACTCGTCGTGTGTGGACAGGGTGCACACAGGTCCAAGCTGGAGAACGGGGGGGTGCACTGTCGGGTGAATACGCATCCACAGGTTGCACGCTAGCCGTAGCTTACCTTTTTTATTTTCATATTAGCTTATCGACTAGGCCATCAGCGCAGCGCTCCACATGTCCTGGCCTTGGCCTCGACTTGTGCCCCACACTGGGTGGAGGATACAGAAAAGGTGCTCTGAGACACCCCGGGGCTACAGGCCGAGGGGTCGGCGGGCATCAGGCCGTCTCTTTGCATACCGCTGTCAGGCACGAGTCCGGCTAGCGGTTTTTACCGCTGCCTGTTTTTTAATCCAGCTCTTTCTTTTTCGCCCTCTGTCGAAATGGCGCAAAAAAACCCGCCTGTTGCACCTGTTGATTCCCCTAACCCAGGCTCTCAGCAGAGCACTGTCCATAATACCCAGGGTGTTCTCGAGATGCTACGTGTGCAACTGACGCGCCTAGACGCGTATCTCGACTCGCGGTCGGCCGCCATTGCTGCTGTTCCTGCTGCGGGTGCTATATCGCACCCCCCTCAGCGCCGCCACGATGCTCACCTCGCACACTTTCCGGATGGCCACCACCTGCACACCCTCCCCCTCGAACACGGTTATGTCCGAGATATCTTCATGGGGAGCGGGGCGTTTTCCTTTGCGGTATTTTGGAAGGGGGGACTCGGAGGGAACTCTTGTAGCCTCTTAATCGCGGGAAGTTGAAGCCGTGGCAGTGGCTGCCTGGAAAAGAGCGTTAGTGCGAGCTTCTGCGGACAACAACGAATTCCGAGTTGAATCTATTGTTAGGCGAGCGTTGGTAAGAGCACGCGGGCACGGGAGGCCTTCGATCTCGGGGCTGTCGGAAATAGCAGCGGCGAGAGCGGACTCGGCTGAGATTAGCGCGGAGCGAAGAGCGCCACGATCTGCGACAGCGTCATCCCAAACGGCTTTGAGGAAAGAATCGTCTGGGGCGGTATCGGAGAGTCCTGCAGAGCAGGAGAGAAGCAACAGCAGGACCAAGGGGGAGTGCATATTGCAGATAGGAACAGCTGCGGGGAGCTGTCAAAATAAGAAAAAGTTTATATGAAGCGGAATTATTGGAGAGGAAGAAAATATTGCTATAGCGTGATGCTATAGAAAACTGTGTCTTAGCCAGAGAGGGTGATTAGAGTACCGACTCCGAACAGAGGAGGTGCGCTACGGTCGCTACCACTATATACCTTATAGTGTGGTAGCGACCACAGCTGGATGACACTACATTTCATCCGTTGTGCCAAGAAAACCGGAGTTTCCTCGTTTACGTACCGTATCGAGGAAACCCTCGTGTAATGTCGCTGACCAGTGCGTTCTGAGAGTTTGCAATGGTGCTTTGGTTGTCTTCCCAAATGGTGGTGGTGTCGGAGACATGGACACCCTGAATTTCGCCGAGGAGTTGGCGGTTGTGAATGGCTTCGCGGGTAGCGTCAGTTGCCGGGTACTACTCGGCTTCGCAAGTAGATATCGCAACGCATGTTTGTTGTCGGCTGCGATAGCTGATGGCGCCGGTGCCAAGTGTAAAAATGTAGCCAGAGCGCGACTTGCGTTGCGCAGTGTCGTTGCCCCAATATGTATCTGCATAGCCTGAGAGTTGCACATAGTGGTCGGAACCCCCCCCCCCCCCCCCCCCCCCAACGTCAGGCGCATGTCCAAGGTGTCCTTAAGATAGCGGAGGACTTTCTTGATGGCCTAGAAATGTAGTTCAAAGGGGTCGGTATGGGCAGAGCCCATGCTGCTGAGTGCGGTGAAGATGTATGGGCGAGAGCAGACGGCAGCTTATTGGAGACTGCCGAGGAGGCTGGGGTAGACATCACGGGCAAGACCCACGAGGGGAATGGGGGTGGCATGGCCAACCGTGGCAAGGAAACTGGGGTCCATGGGCATGGCGGACGGTGAGCAATCCGTCATGCCATGCTTGTCAAGAACATCAGCGAGGTATTGGGATTGATTGATGGAAATCCTGCGGGCGGTGCGGTCACGGGTGATGTGCATGCCCATGATGTGTTGTAGTTCGCCAAGGTCCTTTGTTTTGAAGCGCGAGCCATGGTTAGACTTGAACTGTGACACCCATGTGGGGTTGTTGCACGCGAGGGGAAGGTCGTCGATGTGGCGGTTAGCCTCCTCAAGCTCAACGCTAGCACAAATCAGTTCTAATCTGTCTAGTTTTGACGTTGCAAGATGGCAAAATGATGTTGTCGATGACAAATGTTGAGAAGATGTCCCACTGCTTATACTTTAGCACTATATGTTGTAAGTGAACAAAGGAATTGTTAAATGGTTTTGTCACACCCCTCTACCGCATTGGGCTTAAATAGGTTTCTGCCCAAATAGCTTACGCATGCTTGCTTCGCCTACGTGTCAGGCGTTAGGGCTTTCCAACCGATTTCATCTGCAAACAATGGAGGAACAACTCACTAGTAGGGTAAATTTAGGGTTTCGGATAGGTTGGCATGCAAATCAACACATTTTTGATAATTCGAGTTTCATCCCACGGTTGGATGTTTTCAAAATTCCCGTACAGCGGCGGGAGACCGCAAAACTTGGCGAATCTTAGCGGGAACTCGTCAAAACTTTGTTCTTCGCAGCCGAGACCGCCAACCGCCCCAACGCGTTGTCTTTTCCTCTTGTCCACCTTATTGCTCACGTCGGCTACCGTCGTTTTTTAGTATGCCACCTTCTCCATGTGTACTCGCAAGGCGTTGGCGCCTCGTCCACGAGCCTGTTGTAGCGCCGCGAAAAGTCTCCCATTGAGTCACGTAACCGAAGTGAAGTAACTCGCTCTTATGTTTCACAACCGGAAGTAACCCCGTCTTGGCGGGCGTAAGATTCAGACCACCGATATCGAGTGTTTCCGGGACGACGTAAGTACCATCCGGATTAATTGTCGACAGAGCTGTAAGAGCTTGCTCGAGCTTAGCGGGAGTGCGTAGATGGTTCGTAACGTACGGAACAGAAACAGAAGCCGCCTAAATGTAAACGAGTTGTTGTCCGTCAGGTAACTCAACTCGGACATGGGCGTCACTCAGCAGCGTCAAATCATTCGGAGTCAACGTAAGGCCAGTTTCCTCACGTAACTCACGAACGGCTGCATCAACATGCTCTTGGTTAGCTACAACGGAACCAGCCGGGAACCAAGTTGTACCGGTGCGAGGCTCACGTTGTAATACAAGCTTAACGTTCGACAATTTAGTCCCTCCAACATGAAGTACGACCACCACGTAACGTCCGGGTCCAACAGAAGCCATTACGAGTCAATCAAGCAACGTCGAGCAATTCAAATGGTAGCGAAAACGTGCGTCGACCAAGAGCGCCGAAACCAGTGTGGCGGTTAGCCTCCTCAAGCTAAACGCTAGCACAAATCAGTTCTAATCTTTCTAGTTTAGACGTTGCAAGATGGCAAAAGATGTTGTTGGTGAAAGATGTTGAGAAGATGTCTCACTGCTGTACTTAGGGAGTATATGTTATACGTGAACAAAGGAATTGTTAAATGGTTATGTCACCTCCCTCTACTGCACTAGGCTTAAATAGGTTTCTGCCCAGGTAGCTTACGCCTGCTTGCTTCGCTTACGTGCCAGGCGTTAGGGCTTTCCAACCGTCGTCATCTATCCTGAGACGCGGCTCGTCTAGCATGGAGAATCACGACGCTGCATGTTCTGCATCGGAGAACTCGCTTAGGCGCGTCTTCTAGCTAGTTAGATTAATTGTGCGTATCTGTACGTACCGGGAGGTACTAGTCGTAATGTAGCATCAATACCCTTATGAATATTGCAGTAGCGACGTACCCACGTTTGTACGTCCGTCCGATGGAAAAGCACGAATTGGAGTTAGTAACGAGTACCAGTACAACGTCCTGCAATGTACTGTTGTAGGACTGTATACTCGTAACACAACCACGAGGTGCTCATATTCCCTTGACGAGGGCGGGGAATGGATTTCCACAAGTTGCCTCCCCGCACTATCACACGTTTGTGGCGGTGACACGTTGTAAGTAATCGTGACATTCGTCACTTTTTCTATTCCACCCCGACAGCGCCTCTTCCACTCAGCAAGCCTCCGCACCAAGCATCGATGTGTTCATAGGAGCATGTTGCCTCTCCCGCATAGAGGCATCAATGTGGTCATGAATTGTCGCCCATTTAACAACCCATCCGCATCCCTGAATTAGTGCACCGTTTTCTTAATCGATGCGCCCTTGAATTACATATATTAGCGATGAGAGAATGATAAAATGGATGATGCATGGAAGTTCGATGCATTGCAATCCATGTTTGATTTCAATCTTTGAGGCCGATGCGGAGGCTCACCACGACTTCATGACCTCTTTCGGGGCCAACTCCATTCTTTCAATTTGATATTGAATTGCAATATGCCGCTGCCCTTCCATACGATGGATGTCATATGGCCGTCTTGAAAATGAAAATTATTTACAACATGTACCGGCAGCCGCCGGCTCCTGTCTATGGGCCCTCTAACTGAGCCATATAGGAAACTAACTACTTGGGGCTAGACTGTGGTCGCCTAATTCCGTCCTCTCCGAATGATGTTGGGGAGACTTAACTCCCCCTCCCCCCCCGGGAGTCGATAGGCAGAGTGTGAGCGGTATTGTGTCAAGGGAAGGTACGTGTGTGTTGACTTTGGTCGAGCAGAGTGTCTTGCGTGTTTTTAGTCGGTATATGAGGAGGTGGTGCAGCTATTGTGTTGAGTGGGTGTGGAGCCGGGACAGGATGCGTGTGGTTTCGAGGCGTGACTTCGCGTTTACTTTATTCGGGGCGTCGGTGCATAGGGTGATGAGCGATGTGATGCTGGTGATCGTAGAGCCATGGTAGGAGTAGAGTCTTCACTTTGCATCACCATTGCGTTTGGCTCAACTCACTGCCAACTACGTGTGAACGTGTCGCGAGTCGTGTGACAAGGGAGTAGGTGTCCAAGAAGATGGGCGTTCTACTACAGTTGGGACGGAATCTATATTGTGAAGGCAATACAACAATAAAATGCCTTCAAATTTGAAAAAAATGGCCACTGTGTGTCATTCTCTTTCGCATATTGCCACTCTAATCATTCTCTTTATAACGGAAAGCCGACTGATGACCGAGTGACATGCCTACGCGGCCTCGTTGGGCATCGGCGGTGGATTATTAACGAAAGCGACCACACAGAAAATTACACACATGCTCACAGGACAAACACAAACGGTTGCAACGGTCGCCACCAACCATCGCTTATATTCATAATAGCAAACTGACCTGTAAAAAAGAGGGTACAAATGGGCGGCCCCCCGTCCCCCTCCCCCATTTTGAAATCACACCGCACCCTCACACGCACACACTGGAGCAACTCGCCGCGCTCGCCTCCACGATTCTACACGCCAAAGGTGACCCAAGCGCATGGGCAACGGAAAAGAACGGCTTCATCAAAGGGGGGAAGAAGGGCACCCAACAAAATCATCGCTACAACTACACAACTCCTCTTATTCATACCCCCAAGTGGTGACCAGCGATCACGTGGAGCACAGGAGGTCGGAGCTGAGGTGCGTGAGGCCGGTCGACGACGGCTTTGACTCCGACCTTTGTTGTTGTTGTTGTGGCTGCGGAAGGGGCGCCTCCCCTCCCTCTCCTCCTCCCCCTCCCATTGTGGAAGACGTCAGCGGGGAGTGGCCATCGTTGATATTGCTTCGCAACGGTGCGCTGCTGTTAAGGCCGGGAGGCATCGCGTCGCCCGTCTCCGGCTTGGGCTCCGCGTTGAGGAAGGACGCCTCGGCGGTGAGGGGGGGTGTGGGGGAGGAGTGGTGGGGGGTGGGAGGAGGGGAAACGGGGGCTTGTGAGGTGCTACTTTGGTTAGGCTAAGATGGCAACCTTAGACTAATAGTAGAACCTAATCTCTGGATCTAATTATACAGCGTAGAGAGAATTAGTAAGATTGTCTTAGGAACAGGGTTTCTTACAATCTGGGTGTGG
>JAPMLY010002051.1:19030-50814 GCA_026401115.1 Tetraselmis chui
TTTTGTAAATTCGATGAATCATGGTTTCATTACAGCGGATGAAAACATTCTCTATTCTTGTCGCTACGTTGTATGGGATAGACGATTCTATTTGCTTGACATGTCGCTATGTACAGAGGCCGTACAGGCGTCTCGCTATCGCTTGACTTGCAGAAATGTCACTTCTGGGGCCGAGAAGAACGTGAATTCACGTGAACATGTATCACGGTGCAGTAGTACTCTGAATTACCCCTAAACCAAAATATCACAATTAGATGTTACCACACCATCGTCCACAATTATCTTCCAAATCATGATATCGAGTTGAAGAAAAGGGCGGTATGGTCACATTTTTTCCCCTACCTGGTTTTCGCCGTCCGCTTTTTCAATTTTCACGTCGACTTTTTTGGTCACATTTATGGTCACATTTTAGCTCGACCGAGTTCTGCGGATAGACTCTTCCGGGGCGGCGAAGCCGCGCGACGAAGTCGGGAGTCGAAGACTCACGACGAGGAGCAGTTCGACGGCGCAGCCGTCGGACACCCGGCTAGTGTCGAGCTCTCAATTTTGCTCGACCGAGTTCTGCGGGTAGACTCTTCCGGGGCGGCGAAGCCGCGCGACGAAGTCGGGAGTCGAAGACTCACGACGAGGAGCAGTTCGACGGCGCAGCCGTCGGACACCCGGCTAGTGTCGAGCTCTCAATTTTGCTCGACCGAGTTCTGCGGATAGACTCTTCCGGGGCGGCGAAGCCGCGCGACGAAGTCGAGAGTCGAAGACTCGCGACGAGGAGCAAGTTCGACGGCGCAGCCGTCGGACGCCCGGCTAGTGTCGAGCTCTCAATTTTGCTCGAAATGGGTAGGGCCAGCCGTTATGGTCACATTTTTGCTCGACATGGGTAGGGCCGGCCGTTATGGTCACAATTTTGGCCCAACCTCGCCCGCTCTCAATTTTGCTCGACTGAGTTCTGCGTCTTTACTCTATATGGGTAGGGCCAGCCGTTATGGTCACATTTTTGCTCGACATGGGTAGGGCCGGCCGTTATGGTCACAATTTTGGCCCAACCTCGCCCGCTCTCAATTTTGCTCGACTGAGTTCTGCGTCTTTACTCTATATGGGTAGGGCCAGCCGTTATGGTCACATTTTTGCTCGATATGGGTAGGGCCGGCCGTTATGGTCACATTTTTGCTCGACATGGGTAGGGCCGGCCGTTATGGTCACATTTTTGCTCGACATCTGGATCCGGTATTGACAATCACGGTATTGTACATGTAACTTCAAACACCTCCGGATACGATGAGTTATACCCATTGGGTGTGGTCAATACAAGAACCCCATTACGAAAAATTTGTATCCTGGGCACATAGGATTGACGACGCCAATGTATGGTAAATGTCGTTGAAGTGGACCCGGAAGCGTCCGTGATTGACCACAGTTTTGTGCCAACAACTCCTTCCCGGAAGTTTATGTGGTCGCTAGTAGTACCATCTGTTATTTCAACAAGAGCGTCGTATTCAGTTGGATAGTTTCTTTCATTGGTGTGGAAAGTCATGTTTTGTGGCGTAATAGGGAACGTGGAGCTTGCAATTTGGTAGACTTGTATCCCATAGTCATAATTCGGCGGAATACTATCCATGTAGAACTCCCACACCGTAGGTGGTGGTGGCGGGTCGGTGGTGTGCGTCCCCACCGGCTGCGGCCCCGCAGTATTACCGCGGGCATCGATAAGCTCCACCCAAAAGAAATAGGTGGTTTCGGGGTCCAGCCCGCTCACCGTGGTAACGCCATCCAGGTACCTTTTGACGCCGGTGGCGTGGTTTTTCGTTGACGAGTTGAGCACCGCCGCGGTGACGTTGGTGTACTCCTCCGGAACTACGTCGACGGTGTTTCGGTAGAGGCGGACCTCGGTGACACCACTCATTTTGAGGTAGAGTAAGATTTTTCATATAAACACCCGGGAATGTTTGGAGCGTTCTCCTCTAGGCGGCTCATCACATTGCTCGTGTGCCTTATAAAGTCGCCCTCCGACGTATATTCGGAATTATTCAGGAGGCGGAGAGTGCATTCCGTGTTGATATCACGAACGACCTCGCCGAACCGTGACGAAAAATCGTTGTGGCGCTCAGCTTTGTTCGGCCATTCCAATCCCCGATTCACCGCAGCCACGGACCCGCTGAGAAGTGAAAGACATCCGCTCACGATGGCGGGAACCCCGGTGGTAGCCGAAGGCTGCCCGATCCCGTACGTGAGATTAAGACACCCCACACCGAGACTCAGTGCGACTGTGGTGAACAACGTCATGTCCGCACGTGCCTTGAAAAAGGAATATGAATCATCATGCAATCGCCTGAGTTTTTTCGCGTGTGCGCGCCACTTCTCAAGCAAGGGGTTTTCGATCTGAACGGCGGCCTCGCTTTCACTCATTTTGTTTTGACATGAGAAAAAGGGTGCCGGCTCTATTGTCAATCCCGCTAACGTCAATCATTGTAAGCATCCGAGGTTCCTCTACCGTGTTCCCGATGCTATTTTGTCGGATACTCGTGGTGAAGCCAAGTAGATAGTTCCACGGCGGGAGGTACGTGGTTATGTCGGGCTTATTGGTGTCCGACAGCCGCAGGTTTGTTTGGACAAGTGGCATTGTGTGTTACTACGTGTCGAAGAAAGAAAGCGTGATGGTGACACTGAAGGCGTCGGCGGGATTGACCTCTATCGAGCTCTCCACCAATTCCGGGGCTGAATCGTCCTCATCAACGTCGAAGATGCCGCTGGTTTCTGATTGCGGTTCGAAGATTTCCACAAAGCCCTCGTGCAGCCCCGGGGGCAAAACACTCCCAGGGAACTTCACCGTTCCGAGCGTATGCCGGAATGTCATGCTTCTTCGTCTGGTATTTGGTAGAAGGTGAGACAAATTACGTACGCCGTGGACTCGCCATTGCCAAGCTCAGTAAATTGCGTCGCAGTCCGCAGTTGAAGGTCGATCTCACCCACGTTATCTAGCGGCCGCCGGATCGGAATCCCCACCGTGTCCTCGTTAACACCTTTCAGAGTGAGCTTCTGTCCCACGTAGCTCTGTGCGTCTTGCGCGCGTGATCCCGGGAGAAATCCGAGGACGCTCAGTCCTTGGTACGGGTCATCGACGAAGGTCATGCTAGTGATTGCGAGCCCGTACGCTTGCGCGCCGTAGAGATGGATCAACGAGCAATGCGAGACCGCGACCTGCCACCTTGTGCCGTCGTTTCGGTCCATACGGAAAGAGCGGAAGTCGACGGGAACCCTTTCGTTTGGTCCGCGGACATTCATGCAAACGTGAAAGAAGGGCGGATAAAGGCTTCGCTCGGGCTCTTCCACCCAGAAGACGAGGCTGAAGGTGTAGTCGTTAACGAAAGTAGGCGTCCATGGGAGCACACTGGTTCTGAGTTTTGTCGGGCCCTGCAGTAGGTAGAAAGACATATCCCCGCGTACTAGCCGCGAGCCGTCGCATATCCCAGCGCACGTGTTGCTCTGCACGTACGACGAATCCGCCATCTCGCCAAAGATATTGCCGCCGCGCCAAGACTGCAAAAGAGCTAGGACTGAGTCGTTGTTAGCGGGATCCCAGCTCTTGTAGGAATTTGATTGTCGGATCGACGGTGAGCATAGCATAATCGAAAGGGGGTCGGGATCCACACCTGTGAAGCCGGTGATCGGTGTGCACCATTCGAGCGCGAAGCGAACATGTTTACCTTGGAAGCCGCTACCGTTTTGGAAGGCTGGCGTGCGAACACTGAAGGCGTGTTTCTCCCCACTCACGCGCTCTTGGGTGCTAACGACTATTCTACGCGCGACCATTTGTTGTAATCAGTAGAAAACATTCACAAGCCCATCCGCTCCGACCACGATAAAGCCATCGTAGTGGGAAAACACGTCGACCGTTACGCTTGCGTCAAGTGCGGTATCGAAGTTCACTGTGAGATGCGACACCGACGTTGAAACATCAATACCATTCTGCGAGAACATGGACTTGTGGCTCTGGGACTCAAGGTCGGTGGCGATAAGATATTTCCCCTCGTCGAGGCCCCAGGTTCCATCCGTCACAATCCCCATATGCTCGAGTGATCCGTACGCATGGAACGCCTTCTGAGTTTCAGCCCACGCCTCCGCGTCAGAATCGACGGGCTTTGATGGGGTTAATACGCCGTTGATGGTGTACTGATAACGGCCCGTGTTACCCACAACATTCTTGCGCTCGGAGACGTATTTGATGCTGCTATAGTCGGTTGCGTCCTTCCGGAACAGTGCTATCAGCGTTTTCAACGACTTATACGGTGAAGAAAATGCCATCGACATCGAACTGCTTCCATTTGGGGCGATCCACCGGTGCTGAGAGAAAGTGGAATACGGAATGACGATCCCACCGCTATTGGCCTCAACCAAGGCACGATCGACGGTGGGATCCAGGTGGATCATCTCGGCGACATACTCCACGTCTTTGAGCATCCATGGCCTATTCCCCTCCTGCACCTTATCCAAATCCCCCAAGGTGAGCTCGAGGGTCAGATGGGTGCGGGCCATTGCGCCGACCGGAAGATATTTCTGCTGGTTCGTACCTATGATAGCACTCATCAGGGGGATACAGAATATCCTGTTGTCTGTAGCATCTACTTCCCTACTAAAATCCTCCGAGATCGTTCCGGTAGTCTCCATCTGGATTTTGTCACCGGTGACGTCGAATAGTGCGTGGACAAGGGCGTTGTACTCTTCAATATTCTCCAACACACCGCCGCCGGCACCCCCAGAAGCGGACACCTTCAAGGACCTGATGATTGCGTGCGCGGAGTAATCGAACTTGAATGATGCCATTTCGCTTGCTGCATCCAAGTTTTGAAGCTTAAATTTCAGGTAGCTCTGTCGTGAATTCAAGTATTCCCCGCGGTTCCCCGTGGGAAGTACAAAACGGATCGTGTTTCCCGGTAGGAAGCCGCTGGATCCGTTCTCGGGATAGATATGGACCCGAGACTTCGTGGCAGGCGCCGCCACGGGCTTGTTCCCGTACACGAACGAGTCGGAGAGTGAGCTTCGCACTTCGGCCATGGTGTTCTTTTATAGTATCGTTACAGAAAATATTTTCGTTAGCCTCTTTCAAGTTTTGATCCTGGTCCTCTCATCTGGCCGTACGCGGATCTGACAGCCGCAGCGTGACCCTTCATACTATTTAGATTTGGCGCTTTTCCATCAAGAACCCCCTCCACGCCCCCCGCAATGGCGCCGGCCGACGCGATACCAGCACCGAGCACGGGGTTGAAGGCGGCGACCGGCGCAGCTGCTGAGAGCATCCACCCGCCGAGCTTGTTTCCAGCGACACGAACCCCGCGTGCAACCTTTTGGCCGATTGTGCGGAGGCTGTGAAGCTTTTGACCGATGTATCGCCCGAGTCCCATGGTTGTGCGTGTTTGCTATATGCCCAGATTTTTTGTT
This sequence comes from Tetraselmis chui, assembly GCA_026401115.1. Classification (NCBI taxonomy): domain Eukaryota; kingdom Viridiplantae; phylum Chlorophyta; class Chlorodendrophyceae; order Chlorodendrales; family Chlorodendraceae; genus Tetraselmis; species Tetraselmis chui. Next base: position 24,461 of record JAPMLY010002051.1, read on the forward strand.
CACATGCGTGCTTTGCCCTTCCTCACGGCTAGCTGTTTTTTAATACATGCCGCCTTTTCCTCCTTACCCCTCCTCTTTTTTCCTGCCGGAAATTCTATTCCCAACCGCTCTGCAAGCTCGTCCATTACTCTTGGTTCAAACATATGAGGATTATTAAGAATATAAGAATCATCAAGTCCAGTTTGTTCCCGGTCTTCGAAAGATCTAACAAGCTGTTTGACACCAGATGTTGATGGCCGTTCGGAGTCCGGGGTAAATGACCTCGGGTTCGCCGCTTCCATCATTGGTTTTTCCGGTACAGGCACGGCCTGGGGCATCTGCCTCACGGATTGGGCGATGGGTGACGCGGCGTGTTTGAAGTGATAATGCGGTCGCATGATTGAACTCGCCGCTGGCTGCTGTAAAATCGTCGGTGCCGGGGTGTTGTTCCCCATTGTCCAACCACGCGTAAAGGGTAAGGGCTCTGGTTGATTGACCGGCGTGGATTCACCAGTTGTTACTGTTTGCACCACGTTTACCCGCACATTTTGATTACGCAAAACACGGGTCATGGGTTTCGGTTTTTTAGCGGCCGCCAGTTTTTTAGGCTTAGTAGTCTTGGTCTTTCGCCGCGGCATTGCTGTGTATACCTATACGGTCGAAATTCTTGTACAGCTCCCCCGTCCCCGTGTCTGCAAACATGAAGGCATAGGGCCGGTCAAATTCGAAACACATAACATCCTCCGCCTCCTCCCGGGGTAAAGCTATCAGCTCCTCGAATATCGCAGTGGCTTCCTTCTTGTTCCGGCTTTTGTACATCAGAAAATGAGACAGTGTTTTCCGGATAGCAAGTGGCATAGCGTTGTACGACTGTACGAGGATTATGATGGACAAGCGGTAGTGGCGCCGGTTATAGATTAGGTCACGCAGCACACGTTGGATTTCGTTGTCTTTGAGCGCCGCAGTAACGTCGTCGAGGACCAACAAGCTATTCTTCTCTTTCTCCGCCGATTCCTTCACCGACTCGCGGATACCGTCCAGCGTACCCCAATCCAAATCATCGTACATCCTATCATGATTCTTGAAGATGTTCCGCTTCAAACTCGCCACGGAGTGAGACGGCATGACAACGTGCACGTGATGGAACGCCTTGCGGTAGGCTTGCTTGCTCGAGAGGAGGTTAACGAGCATGGAGGTCTTCCCCGTGCCCGCGGAGCCGATAATCGCCATGAAAAAGGGGCGATTTGGAAGGGGATCGACGACTTGTTCGTGTATCTTTTTGTCACACAAGAACGCCGGGGGTTTCACTGTGAATGCTGACCTTTTTTCGATGGTGAACCGCATTTTACGTTCTTCCTTTTGTAGTATCTTCGGATTTCTTTTGGAGCCACCCCCCAGGTTACTGCCTCCAAAACTTGGTATTGCTCGTCGGTAAACCCGAACCCGTCGTAGTTTTCCTTCCACCATGCCGCCGTCCCATAGTTTGAGCTCCGAGCAATCAAATGAGGATCTATCGCTGCAGCCGTGCATGGCCCACGGATGAGACCGCTTCACCACGATCAACCTCATCACCGATGGTCTCGAGTAGAGAAGAAGTAGACGAAGTAGACGCCATCGTTCTATTTATTTTCTATTGTAGTAAGAAAAGAAATGGTATGGGACGCAGCGATCTCGAGCGCAGCGACGGCAGTGACGGAGACGGTGAACAAGACACCGTTCCTGAGGTACCTGGCGATAATAGGGGGAGCAATGTGGATAGTGGAGAAATTTCGGCCGGCGAAAAAGAACCAACCAGCCTTGACCCGAAGCCCAAAATCTAAACGAGTAGCAAGCGAGAAGATGAAGGCAGCTCTTTTGCGCGCCAGGACGGCAAAGGCTGAAAAGCGCCGGTCGAGGGCCAAGCAACCAACAATCCAGCCTTAGCCCCAGTTTTTTTTTGATATCGTTTAAAGATGCTCCAGCAGCTGTACTTGGACACGGCGTACGCTGACGCAAGGCTCGATGATGGAACCCACGTGTTCTCCCTACTTGTCATAGTCTACGACGATGACGCTGGAAGATAATTAGTATTAGCGAGTAATATCATCTGCTGATGCTGAATAATATTGGTATTTCCTCTAAATAGCAGCTACGTATCTTTGGGTATAGGATTAGGATGATCGATAGTAAATTTTATATAGCGATAGGGTCACATGACGAGTATAGCGACGACAGGAGCGAGCTCGTCATATTAGAATTTTTGTAGAAATAGAATATTTAGTACCAGTACCGGAAGCGTGGGATGATATGAATAATTATACCCGCACCGGTTCTAGAATTAGTTAGAGGTGAAGTCTCTAGAGACTTCTACAGTGTCGCTGTGCTGCGAGAAGGTAATAGTCTATAGTAATATTTAGTAGTTTAGATTAGAAGCAGCACAGCACACCAAATTGGAATTGGTGGCTTTCTGGTACCTTCGACCGGACGCCTATAAATTTAGCGGCCGGCACATTTGCCAGGGAGTCACTCGGGTTACCGTTTATCGGTAGATTGTAACAAGAACCCCTCTTCCAATCATCCGCTCTATTATTCCTTCCACTAGAAAACGATTCAGGAAAATGGGCCCAAGATGCCGCTCGTCCTGCTAGAGGGCGAGTGGTCCCGCAACACTACTCGATCCACTGACCGCCCCGCAAGGGTACACGCTGCAGGTTAGGCTTCTAAACGCGTGGCTCCCGCACACATATTATAGCATCTTCGACGGTAACGATACGCTGGCCCTTAAATACGACGACGGAGGTGAGATTAAGAGACCGCCGGTCACCATAAAGCTTCCCCACGGCAACCGCTCGATCGACGATATCGTCGCATTCCTAAACGATGGGCGACTCGATGAGTACGTCGCGAGTTACGACGAGAACACTAATAAGCTGTCGCTACTTGCAACTGAATTCGCGGATCATCATGTTGTGATCGGGGAAGGCACCACGTGCACTCGGCTACTAGGCTTGAATGTTGGTGACTCCGCCCAAATCGCCGACGGAGATCTCTTGCTCACCGCTAGTCGTGTAGTTGACATGACGCGCACGAGCAGTATTTTCTTACACATCAATCTGCTAACACAGAACCGTGACCCGCGCACGCGGCGCGTGGGTGACATCCAGTTCAATGGCATTGATCACTACAGCTCCGACGCGTTCGTGGACGTGGCCAACCGCTGCCTAAGCTACGTGAGCATCCGGCTAAGCGACGACGACGGGCGAACTTTGGACCTCAACGGCGGACGTTTCACGGCGACGCTAAAATTAGCTTTTGTAAAGATTAACAATGAACCAGTCACGGCAAGTATCGGCGCCGCTGCAGCTGAACGGCCGCCGGGCGGTGGACCTCAGCCAGGTCGAATTGCTTTACCGGGAGCTAGCGGCCCGGGTGACGCTAGAGGAGACGGAAAATGACAGGCAGGACACGGACATTGAGGGAGTCACGACAGACCTGACGGCGCTCACTGACACGGTAGCTGCGTTTTCCAATGAGTTCAGCGCCGCAAACATCCGCACCGACAACATCACTGCCGCTGGGTTCGATACCGACATCTCCATTGGCGCCACTCTTTTACCCACGACATCGGCGTTGGTCGGGCCGATCCACTCACTCGGAAGCGAAACCCACGAGTGGAAGACTGTGCACGCCGAAGAGGTTATGCTTGATGGAGTGAGCTTGAGCAACACCTTGGGCGAATTGAGGAGTGATATAGACGCCATCGAGGATCAGAATCTCGTGCAGCACCTGAAAATCGAGGGCGACGGGCTGATCGGCGTCGACCACAACAAAAGAGACTTCGGGGCGCTGGACTACCCGTGGTGGACCATCTACACAACCGACATCACAGTGAATGACAGCATAAATATCAACATGGTCAAATCAAGCCGCTCTGATACCGATGACATCACGGTGTATGCCAATCTCGTGCCAAATGACACGGACATCGGTGGGGACACGATTGGGACGTATACGAAGCCGTGGCAAGCCGGACACTTCCACGACGTATACGGCAAGAATCTATTCGGCCAAAACGCGGAAGGATACTCTCGCCGGGCGCTGCTAGACGGCGACCAAAACGTGAGCTCCACAATTACCCCAGAGGCTGATAAGCAAGTCGATATCGGCTCGACATCAAGACCTTTCAGCAAAGCCTATTTTACGGACCTGTACGGGCTAGACGCCTCCGGCACACCACGTAGGGCGCTGTTAGAAGGGGATTCGGGGATTGAACCAGGTCCAGCCGGCCCCAAGGGCGACCCAGGCCCCAAGGGCGACCCAGGCAATGACGGTGCTAAAGGCGACAAAGGCGACCCCGGAGATGACGGCCCACCAGGCCCCAAGGGCGACCCCGGTAATGACGGCCCACCAGGCCCCAAGGGCGACCCCGGTAATGACGGTGCTAAAGGCGACAAAGGCGACCCCGGAGATGACGGCCCACCAGGCCCCAAGGGCGACCCCGGTAATGACGGTGCTAAAGGCGACAAAGGCGACCCTGGAGATGTCGGCCCACCAGGCCCCAAGGGCGACCCCGGCAATGACGGTGCTAAAGGCGACCCTGGAGATGTCGGCCCACCAGGCCCCCAAAGGCGACCCTGGTAACAATGGTGCTAAAGGCGACAAAGGCGACCCCGGAGATGACGGTGCTAAAGGCGATCCTGGAGATGTCGGCCCACCAGGCCCCAAAGGCGACCCTGGTAACAATGGTGCTAAAGGCGACAAAGGCGACCCCGGCAACAACGGTGCCAAAGGCGACAAAGGCGACCCAGGAAATGTCGGCCCACCAGGCCCCAAGGGCGACCCCGGTAACAACGGTGCTAAAGGCGACAAAGGCGACCCCGGAGATGACGGTGCTAAAGGCGACCCTGGAGATGTCGGCCCACCAGGCCCCAAGGGCGACCCCGGCAACAACGGTGCCAAAGGCGACAAAGGCGACCCAGGAAATGTCGGCCCACCAGGCCCCAAGGGCGACCCCGGTAACAACGGTGCTAAAGGCGACAAAGGCGACCCCGGCAACAACGGTGCCAAACGCGACCCAGGCCCCAAGGGTGACCCCGGCCGCGATGGGACCGACGGAGGGGATGCGACGTGGCTGGATTTAAATGGCCGGCCGAATTGGACAAACTACTTTTCTCTAGGGGGGACGACGGATACCGTGACAATCGGCTCCAACAACTTCAAGAGCGGCGACTTCGCTCCCAACGGTCAAGGCGTGTATGACCTCGGCGACCCCTATGCTCGATGGCGGCGCTTTTACGTGGAGGAGATATACGCCGACAAGGGTATCGACGCGGGCAACAATCGCATCACGAACGTTGCAGCCCCGGTAGGTTACTACGATGCTGCAACCAAAGGGTATGTTGACGATGCCGTAGGATCGGGCACAACGTCATGGAGCGGGATCAATGATAAACCTGCGTTTTTGGCAAAGATTTCGTACGATGACATCGGCCAATATATGGAGCCCGTGCAGCCCTCTAATTTTGATATCGTATTGCATGACTCCTTGACACCGGTGTCGAACTCGACGTTCAATCTGGGGCAAAACCTCCGACGGTTTTTATTCGGCTATTTCGAGCGTGTGCGCTTGTCTGGCAACGATCCATACTATGACGACGAGGCTATCACATATGAATTTCTACGGTCATACGTCGAGGAAAACGCACAGGGTACATCGTCATGGAGCGGGATAAGCGATAAACCTGCGTGGACCGACAAGATATCATATGAAAATAATGTGGACCCGCAAAACCCCTCAAATTATGACATAGTTGTGAGTGACTCGATCATTCCGGCTGGTCTTTACAACATTGGACGTGAGAACAGACGATTTGTTTACGGATATTTTCAGCGGGTGCGTGTTTCTGAATCACCGTACGACGACGATGAGGCAGTACCGTTACAATTTATGCGCGAATACGTCGCAGCGAATGCGATGTGGTCGGATTGGAGCGACATCAGAGGAAGACCGGACTGGACGAACACATTCAGTGGCGACACAACTACGGTCAGCGTAGGAAGTAATCTCATTCCGAATGCCTCCCAACTCGATATAGGAAGTGTGTCCTTGCCGTGGCGGCACATTTATTCCTCATATCTGACTGTATATAGCTATGCTTACTTCAGTGGATCGCGTATCCAAGGGGTAGGCGCCCCGACAAGTGACACCGATGCTGCTACAAAAAAATACGTGGATGACACCGAAACGGACACGAGGTCGTATGTGGACGCCCAGAAACAGGACCTTTTGTCGCAAATTGATACTTTATCGACACAAGCGGGTCATATCATCAGCATCCTAGCGGCCGAGATGAGTGAAGAGGAGATTCCGTTCAGGGTCATCTACAGCGAGGACAATAACTCAAAAATGCTGACGGTTGGTCAGGCGAGGGCCTTGCATTTTATATTTCCAGCCTCTCTGCAAAATCACACGGACCTTATTACGGAAGTCAAGCTCACATTTTCATGTCGAAAATCGACAGGCTTTATGTTTTTAAGGGGAAGAAGCACCACAACCCTAAGTTGGGATGTGACCGGTACTGATCTATTGGTACAGGAATCGTTCCCCGCATTTGGATTGTCGACCGGCCCGTTAGACGAAATATTGAACGTCAAAGTTACATTGCGTGTTATGATCGCTTCTAATGTGTTTACGGTGGCTTATACCACTGTGAAGGTGCGTGACCGGCTCGAGCAAGATTTCACAATGTTTATGTAACTACTAGTTTTGTCATGCCGGCATGACATTTTATGTACATTAAACCCAAATGCAGGCCACGCAAAATAATATCCGTTTGGCGCGGATCCGCGGGCGGATCGAGGCCGCCGAGGACCCCGTACGGGTATTCGCAGAAGAGTACGACCAAGGAGATTCCGACACCCAAGATGCCTTACGAACCGTGTGGGAGGCCAAATTCGCCAACCGCGCAGAGGACCCCGGCATGGCGGACCGACGCTTCGATCAGTATTTATCGCTTGGCCGACGATCGCTGCCACGTAGAACCAACCGGGCAATCCGAGAGTCTCACGAGCTAGCCGCCGGCGCGGACACCAAAATTCAGTTTCTCCTAAAAAAGCCAGCCAATGCCAGGCTGCCCGAATGGCTGTGGGTCACCGTGTACAAAGTGCGGGTTGACATGCTCTCACAAGCAGCCCGCGATCTTGTCACAACCAACCCAACCGTTGCCCTCCTAGCCCCGATGGTTTACATTAGGCACCGACGTGACTCAGCGAACGTTCGAAATAATGTTAGGGTATCCGACGGCGCGCGGCGCGCAAGAAGTGCTAACGGGCTTATTGAGCTAGTACGCTTGATGCTCGGCGCTGGCCTACGTCACGGTACAGACTTCCGGTTCGATGAATATTACACCGAGGAGGTGTTGGGGCGAGTGGATCATGGTCACGGCCTTGAAGCATCAAACGCCATCGACGCGAGTGTGCGGGAGGATTTGGTCCGCCTCAGCGTAATTAAAGACTTCATGTCGGGGGCTGGACCTCGACCATTCAACGCAAAGATCGACAACTCTTTGCATGGCGTGACCAACATATCGGGACTGTTGGGCGCTCACAACAAGCCCGTGGGGCAGTTGAACGTTCCGGTGCTCATGGAAAAGCTGGCTGAAGCACGGAAAGTGTTAAACCGGAAACGTGCTGAATATCTCCGTAAGTTCATCAAAGATGAGCGGGGGCGCCGCGTGCTTCCAAAGCCCGGCGTGACTAAGGATGGTCTCGGTCAACTCAAGACCGCAGAGCTCACTCAAGCCCGAAGAGCAGCACGCCTACGCGCCATGAACGCCGACGCAGCTGTTTAGATAGTGACCATGGGCCCGTGTGGTCACTCCATCACCGCATTTGTACCTCTTATCATCGTACCCGCTCAAAGCGTTCTTTATCGCGAACACCGTGCATATCCGATGGTTCCGCGACTGGATCATAGTTTGCTTCACCGTGCAAGCCTTGCCGCCTAGCGCCTCCTTGTACTGCTGGATCATGAGCTCGCGCTTGGCGACCGCTTTCTTAATACCCTTAGCCGTGCGCTTGGTTGTGTTCCCCACCGTGAAGCAGTACATCTTCGACTTGAGGCCAACAAACTCTTTGATTGGGAAGCTGTTCGTTTCATCCTTGAACTTGCCAACAACCTTTTTGTTGACTTTAGAGTACAATGGGTGATCTGATGGGTAGTCGCTGGTGTCGAAGTGGCTCGCCATCTGACCCATGTCGGCGTACACGTCCGGGGTTTCGATGTGGTAGCACAGGGAGTCGGTGTCGGTGAAGAGGAGCTTGGCCTTATCACCGTATTTCTCGCGAGTCACGTCGTAGTGAAAGCGGAACATCAACACTTTTGACAAGTCCAGGATACTGGCCCCCATGAAAATCGGTTTGTTCAGCATCACATCGTCCTTGATCCGAGACACACCACCTATGTTGCCAATGACGGTGCACCTCTCGAATCGTGGGTCGGCCACACGCTTTTTCAGCTTGTCGTCGTTGGTGAAGAACTCGTAACACGTTTCGGCGCGGACGTTCTGCATGGTCTTACCGAACACCGAGTTGTTGCAGAGCTTGAAAAAGTCCTTCTCAAAGGCGTTTTGCGCTTGCGCCCTCAGGTTGGTGTTTTTCTCGATCCACGGCTTGAGCGTTTGGGCTTGCGCGTACGTCATGGCGCGGTGTAATTTGGTGACCCGTAGACCCTTGCTAACGTAATACTGCAAAAGCCTGGCGTCGCACACGTAATTCAGGTGCGGGCGGAAGTGACCGGCGAGCTTCTCGCATGAAGTGGACGCGTCCCCAGTCAGCTTTTGTGCGTGCTCGCTCGCGTCGTCGTGCCCTAGTGTAACACGCTCGGGTGCAAGCGGAAGGTCGTTGTGGTTGTCGTGGAGCTCCTGCGGGTATTCAATATCAACCTCCACCGAGCAGCCCTTGTTGGTGTCCCATTGTCCTTCCAGCACCTGCTCCAACGTTATGTTGCTCCACTTGAAGTCGCCGCTGGGGAGGTACTGCATCATGGCCCAGCCGTAGAGGTTATTGGCGTCGAGGTACATTATGCTGCTATTTGGCTTGCTAGAATCATATCCCTCAAATTTCGGGTTGTTAGCCTTCGCATATCGGTGCGAAACCACAGACACACCACCACGAATTCCACGCTCGAAGAATGTGTACTTGTCGGGGTCCGTGTGGATCAGCTCGACCTTGATGTTTTTCTTCGCGGCTTCGATAACAGCACCGTCGATGCACATACCGGGAAGGGTGATGTAGTGCGCCGGGTCGAGCCCATACTGGTGCATGCACAAGTCGCGGAATGCCTCGAACACGTCAGCCAGAGCAGCACGTCGGCCTCCAAGTACAAGTCGTGATAGTCGCAGAAAGTTGTGCAGCCAAAACGCTCCCACACCCACTTAGCTTGGGCGTATTCTTCATCCGAGCACTGCTCACCTAACAGGTCGTTGAAAAACTCCTCTTGGGACGGCAGCTCGGTGTGATCCAGCTTAGCCACCGAGTCGAACCACTTGTAGGGAAACACGCCCTTGCGGGTCACACGAATGAGCTCGTCCTCACTCAGTCCTTTCTGACTGAAGGCCTTGTAAAAGCGCGGTGCATTCTTCGGATCGTCCCCAATCAGGTTGTTGGATAGTGTACCCAGCCCCGAGTTCAGGAACGAGATGCTATCAAGGAACCTATAGCCGCGGAAGTTCACCATCTTGTACTTCTCGCTGTTGTCCGGGATCACCGAAAACTTCACGTTCTCGATGTCTTCCAGGCGGGAGATGGCTTGGATGATGAAGTGGTTGTCGTAGCCCTTGCCGTTGTGGAAAAATACCGGAATCTCCACCTTGCGAATCCCCATGCGGAGGTTGCAGTCAGCGTGGGCGGCGCCAATGTAGTCCCCGGTCTTGTGGTCGTGGTGGCGGACCTTGAGCTTATTCCTGCATGTCCCAAACCCCTTCTTACACTCACAACAAACGTTTGCCTCGGTGTGGGCTTTATTATCCTTTGCGGTCATCTTCATCGGAATGTTCTTCGTAAACTGTTTGGACAGCTCTGGCCGGAGCTCGTACAACTCCCGAACAAACTGGTCGGCGGCATCGTCGCCGGTGCACTGGAACGTGAAGCTGTCGAATCCGGACACTTTTGACTCCACGCGGGCTCGGATAGACACGCAACGGTGCTCGGAGCTGCGCTCGGTCTTCCCGCTGGGAGTCACTTCGTGAATCTCGTGGTTGATGGCCTCGGAGTCGGCGTAGATCACGATGGGGATCTGCGTCTTCTTGTGCTCGGCCTTGAAGCTCAAGGTGGGGGCTTTCCCGTCCTTGTCGGGCTTTGGCACCGATACCCGCATGGGTTTGAAAGCCGCGCAGTGAGTCATGTGGTCCTCTCGCTTGTCCTTACTCTTGAACCCATGCAAGCACCGGGGGCAGTAGTGGCGCTGGTCCTTGTTACCTGAATTCAGCAGGCGATCGAGGCTGGAGATGAGAACCCAATGCTCTTTGTAGAAGAGGAGGTTGATGGTCTTATTTGTCGGCGTATTGTTATCTTCTTTGTCATCAAAAATGACTTTGGAAAGGGATAGGGGGTGAACCTTGCGATTTTCATCGTCGAGGCTGAAGCATGAAATGGCCAGGCCTGGGTTGTTGCTCTCGAAGCGGCGCACATCTTTCAAGCTGGCCGGAAACGACACACCGGTCCAGTCGAACCCCCCGTACAACTTATCTTGGTTCTTTTTCGAGATGTAGTAGTCGACCCTTGAGGCGTTGTTCTTTGGTGGATTGGTGGCTGCCGCAATGCAGTACTTGAAGCAATTGTCATCTCTATTGCGGATATTAAGCAGGCCGCATGCTGAGCTGTTGAAAGGCGCTGGAAGCTCAACGTGGGCACGCCCGGTCCTAATCTCATAACCGTTCGACGAGATGCTGGCTGACGTGAGGCCCGGTGGCTCCATGTTAAAGCCAGAGTTTGAACCAACGTGAAAATTCATCCCTTCATCAGCTGATTTTTGGACGAACTCCACCAGCGGCCAAATATCATTTACATCGTTTACCTGTATATTATGATTAAGGTAACCTATCCTGTAAACTTTGTAGGGATTACCCTGAATGTCATATTCATCCTTTGAGAAATCGGCAGTGAGAACCACCCACATTTTGAATGACCCCAAGCCTTTATTACGGTGCTCGGTAAAATGGCGGTAAACTTCCAAACGAAAGGTATTCATAACATACAACGTTCCCTCTCCAAAAACATGTGTGCTCCTAACGCTGGGGAATCTCGCAGGAGTTACGTACCTAACATCCTTCGCTCTTTCGTATAACATTCTTTTCATGAAAATGCGCTCGCGAACCGCGGCAATCTTCTTCGCCACCCCGGCCAACCGTTTGCGATTGTCACGCTCCGCAGGTGTGAACACGGGGCGCGCTTGTGTTTCCTCGACGTCGGTGGACACAATATCACCCAGTGGCCCGCGATATAACGCATTGCGGCGCATAATTTCCCGACGCCTTGCAACCCTTTGCTCGGGTGTGAGACGGGCACGAGATATGCGACCGGAGGGTGTCAACGTTGCATTTTCACGTCTTGCTTGAGCCTCGGCCCTACGCCTCTCGTTTGCGGCGCGGAGAGCCGCGGGTAGCGGTTGGGAATACGAAGCTGTGGTACTTGGCTCACAGCATTATTCATCGCGGTCTGGTACACGCTGCGGTAGTAGGCCTCGGTCGGGAGCTCGGACACAGAGGGGACGCGGATTGACATCTCGGTCGGTTGATTGAAGAGGATATAATATACCCCCAGATTTTATTTTCATCTGTCGAACGAGTGCGTTTAAACGCACCAAGCCCCCGGATCCTGAATTAATTGAAATCTTGTCGACTACCTGTACATTATTCTTCATTGGCCACTGGCGCCTGAATTATTTCAGATTTTCTCGGTCTACCACGTGTCGGGCGAACGGATCGACCTGTAGCCTCAATTTTACTGCGGTAGTATTCTTTGGCGTAGTTAGGGTTCTTTTCACAGAACTTTGAACGGCTAGCGGCTTTGGTCTCCGGGTGGCGTTCATTGTACACCCTATTATATTCCATGTGTTTTTCCCGGTTCGCCTCCCGGTAAAGGCGGTCGGTTTCACGCTTGCGCTCACGCTGGGCATCCGTAACTACTCGTACCATGACCTTTTAACTCTTACCCAGACAAAATTCTAAATAAAACGCACCTATCTTAAACGTATGTTCTCCTCGGCCGTAAGCATCCTGAGCTTCGCTTTACTAGCGTGGAATTTCTTCCAGTCTGCGGCAGCGGAGCGATCGCGGAGAAACGGCTGCATGTGCTTAAAAAACTCATCATAAACCCACTCCGTCTCACACGACTTCCCGGTTGCGATCCACTCGGCTGCTAGGTCTCTAAACTTTATTTCGTGATCAACGTGGAAGTCTGATCGGCCCCGGAACCCCGAGGCGTTTCGGAAGGCGCAGATCTGATCATTTATCTCCATCCGCAGGGCGTTCAAAAGGGCGGAGCGTCTGCTGTCTGGTAAGGGCTTACCTAGGTAGTAACGCGCCGCGGTCTCCATTGAAAAAGTCATTGGAGGAGCTCCGTCGTACGTGAACATCAGCCCGAAATCACGCGAGTCCCAATTACGAATCACACCGGATGCACCGACGGCCTTGGGATGCACCCCGCAGAGTTCCATGAGCTCACTTTGATTCTCAGCCGGAAAGGCTCCTAGCTCCCGGATCCGCCGTTTCACGTCCTTGATGGTGGTATAGCTCATTCTTTTTAATCTAACCGGTGATTTTATTTTTCGAGTCAAACGCAGCAAAAATGTGACCATAACGGCCGGCCCTACCCATGTCGAGCAAAAATGTGACCATAACGGCCGGCCCTACCCATGTCGAGCAAAAATGTGACCATAACGGCCGGCGCTACCCATATCGAGCAAAAATGTGACCATAACGGCTGGCCCTACCCATATAGAGTAAAGACGCAGAACTCAGTCGAGCAAAATTGAGAGCGGGCGAGGTTGGGCCAAAATTGTGACCATAACGGCCGGCCCTACCCATGTCGAGCAAAAATGTGACCATAACGGCTGGCCCTACCCATTTCGAGCAAAATTGAGGGCTCGACACTAGCCGGGCGTCCGACGGCTGCGCCGTCGAACTTGCTCCTCGTCGCGAGTCTTCGACTCTCGACTTCGTCGCGCGGCTTCGCCGCCCCGGAAGAGTCTATCCGCAGAACTCGGTCGAGCAAAATTGAGAGCTCGACACTAGCCGGGTGTCCGACGGCTGCGCCGTCGAACTGCTCCTCGTCGTGAGTCTTCGACTCCCGACTTCGTCGCGCGACTTCGCCGCCCCGGAAGAGTCTATCCGCAGAACTCGGTCGAGCTAAAATGTGACCATAAATGTGACCAAAAAAGTCGACGTGAAAATTGAAAAGCGGACGGCGAAAACCAGGTAGGGGAAAAAATGTGACCATACCGCCCTTTTCTTCAACTCTCTCATTTTAAGCACCGAATCCAATCGAGTTGATGATACACGACGGACAAACACATTTTAGTAATCACATGAAAAAAATCAATACGATTACGACTTCGGGGTCGTTTCGTAGTTATTGCGTTAATTTCATTAAGTCCGCCGACCTTTTATTTTTTTGTTGTACATGTACCTCGTCCGTGTCACCCCCCCTCTTGCTGTTTACGACAATTGATTACAATACGCGTGTCAAAAATCACTCCACCCATATGTAACGTAAACCGAGGGACATTCATATGTGTTGGAAAGTTTTAAGAAAGATATGTAATGTCGTTATATACAGCAGTTCTCAATGAACGGCAAACACATCAATGAGTATATCAGCTTTAGGGTTTTACGCCGTGTAAACCTAAGGGCCATGTTGTCATCACCGAAGTCATAATAATAGGAGAAAAGCTAAAAATAATAACAATAAAAACCGGATACAGCTGACAATACACGCCTTACAAAATGTATGGTTTAAACCACAAACCCTAAACTCCTAAACTACAAGTGATCAAAAACTTGAGGCACACAGCGTCTCACGGCTACGTCATATTTCCCTAATCAATCAATCTAGCAAAATAAGTCTATAAAACGTTGTGAGGCATTTAATTACTCTATTGGTACACGGGGGAGGTCATAGATAGTAAACGATTTGACGGAAGTCATCACGAACATGGAATAAATATGGGTGAAGTTTTAAAAAAATGTTATTCAAAACAATAACGAACAATAACGGCGCTGTTGTACCTTTTTCGCCGCTCGCCGCTTTTTGCCCACCAGCGGCATTGCCTCTCGCCAGTTGGACGCGCTGAGGTTGGTCTCCGTGTGCAGCCGCCGGAAATGGTCCACCACCTGCAACATAATCGAGGCCATCCAACGGTCACCGGAAAATGTCACAAAGTAAAAAAAATTGTCAACATCGTCTCGTTCATAAGATTAGAGATATGCGTTGCTTCATCGTCCCTCCCTTTCCGCATTAGTGCATATAATAACGCATGTAAACAATCACAAATATTCCAACTTAATTCTGACGCACTCACAATTATTTATCCGACCATAAATATGAATTCAACAATGCACAGTCTATTTTGTGACCCACACATTCACATACACACAAATTCAAACATATTACACACACATGCACACCCCCCACTTACACACGAACACACACACACACACACACACATACCAACCCACACAGACACACCTCACACACTATCACACAGCCCACAAATATGAACACACGTGCATTTTCATACACATCCGCACACACGTACACTCACGCACACAGACGTTCACACACAAGTCGCACACAAATTCACACAAAACACACTCACTAACACTTACAAACAAACATTCAAACATATCTCTCACACGCATGCACACATACACATGACACACAGGTACAAAAACACACACCTCACACGCATTCACACAAATACACACACACCAAACACATTCAAACACACACACATTCACACAAAAAAACACAGATGAAGACACACAGAAACACTCACAAACAATCACTCGCATAAACACACGGAACACACACATTTTCTTCACTTAAATCCCTTTCGCATTATCAGCCAAAGGTGGCTAGTTTACCTTGGACCCGCCCGCGTTGGGCCCCTCCCGGTCAAACATGCCGCTGGCGAGAAGGTTTTGAAAATTTGACATCGCCGACTGAAAGGCGGCGCTCTTGAATAGGTCGGACGAAACGCCGGCGTGGCTGTTGCCCGCCGACTCCGCACTCCGGTCGCACTCGGGCAGGAGGGCCGCCAGCGCGGAGGCCTCACTGTGCGCGAGGGTGGAGGTGGCGCGCCAGGTCTTGTTGCTCACCACGTCAGCCATCTCAATCAGTCCCAGCGGCGTGTCGTAGGAATAGAGGACGGTGCGCTTGGCATAGGGGTGCTCCGCGAGAATGGCTGAACCGTTGGCGTGAGGCACCGGCATGGAGGGGCTCAACTGTGAGGTGCTACTTTGGTTAGGCTAAGATGGCAACCTTAGACTAATAGTAGAACCTAATCTCCGGATCTAATTATACAGCGTAGAGAGAATTAGTAAGATTGTCTTAGGAACAGGGTTTCTTACAATCTGGGTGTGGCGTGATTCTATTCTGTACCGGTCTCTCACCTCTACCAGTAAGTCCCCGTCTTAAATATCCACACCTCAGGTGTTCTAGAAACAGCCTTAGAACCTGTAGCTTGTGCTGTCTGCTAACTAAACCAAACTATTATTGGTGATACAGATTATCTGAGATTATCTGTACCGTCTATCTAATCTTATCGCACAAGCTCTTAGAACTATCTAGAAAAGAACTATCTAGAAGAGATACTGCTAGTAACTCTGTACTGTCGAGGGAAAATACGGCGATACAGTTGTACTGCCGTGATGACAATAAAAGAGTCACTGAATATCGCTAAGATACAGGTACTATTTAGAGGAAATAAATAATGTCGGATACTAGCACTTAGCTAAATGGCTAGGATATGACACTCTCCCCTCCTTAAGCACCAGCGTCCTCGCTGTGCAGTACTCAGGGTCTTGGTTTCTTGGGGGTTCTTGCAGGCCAGCGATTGCGAAATCTGACAAAGTCATGGGTGCCAGAAAATTCTCGATAAACATCCGTTCGAAGGAATTCGGAAAAGATGTTTAAGTGGTTGACTCCTCGCATGGGTTCCCAAGTGTCCTCGCTAGGTACGTTGAACGGTGCTGCCCAGCGGACCTTAAACAAAAGTCCCGTGCCATTGGAGTTAAAAGCCACGTCGAGTATTTTATCGACTTCAAATCGCTTCGCATCGTGCACAATCGGAATTGGCTGTGCACTGTTGGCCTTTTCTGGTTCTGAATTCCATTTCTCCAGTAAACTGGCGTGTACAACATCGTGAATCCGTACTCCAGGGGGTAGCTTAAGCCGAAATGCAACCGGGGAAACGTCCTCCGTAATGAGAAACGGTCCAATGTAGCGGTCGCGTAGTTTAGAACATGGCTGTTGTACAAACCGTAGATTTGTCGCCTTGAGCTTAACCTTGTCGCCAACTGTAAAAGGTACTGGTAACCGGTGCCGATTTGCAGCGTCTTGCATGTGTGCCTGGGCTGCTTTGACGCAGTCGTGGGCAAATCTGTGCATCTCGACCAGAATCTTCACTTGCTCCGGTAAAGTACGGCTAGGCTCGTTATCGTCAAATGTAGCCGTTGTTGGAGATGTCGGCTCAAATCCTAGCGTCGCCTTAAATGGAGACATAGTCGTTGACGTAGAAACCGCTGCGTTGATCGCGAACTCCACGTTGGTAAGGTGTTGAACCCAGTCGTCGTGCAAGGGGTGCACATAGCATCGTATGACTTGCTCCCATGTCTGGTTTACTCGCTCAGTTTGGCCATCTGTCTGGGGGTGATAGCTCGTAGAGATATTAAGCTTGGTGCCAACAACCCTAAATAGGGTTTGCCAGAAGTCGCTCATAAACCGGGGATCTCGATCGGATATTAATTTCCGTGGTAAGCCAAAATGCCGAAAAACAGCGCGGTGCATAACTTTTGCTAATTGTTCCGCTGTAATCGTTTTCGTAATTGGCTCGACAATCGTCCGTTTCGTAAGCATACAGACGAATACCACCACAGCATCATACCCATCGCACTCAGGAAGGTCCGTAATCAGGTCAAGCGATACATGCTCAAAGGGCCTGGTCGGTACCTCATGCGATTGAAGGAGTCCATAAGACTTGTGTCGCGCTGCCTTGTTGCGTTGACAGGTAACACAGCTGCGTACATAGTGTTGTACTGTCCGCTTCATGTTAGGCCACCAAAACGTCCGGGTTACTGCTGCCAATAGTCGAATAATACCAGGGTGTCCCGCGGTCGGTGCGTCGTGTAGTTCGTACAATACTCTTGATCGCAATGTAGAGACGTTCGGAACATACAGTCTTGTCCCGTAGGCGTACAAGAGTCCATTAGATTGACGTACCGGCCAGGTAGGCAGAGATTTCCGGGTAAGCAGATATTTGTCCGAATCATAAGCACTTTTGATTTCCGCATGAAGTCCAGAGTCAGGATGTAACCGGGATTCCAGGGAAAAAATCTGTGCGTGTAACTCGCATTCTGCTTCGTCGTTGGTCCAATCGCGTAATAGTTGCAGCTTCTGTAATGAGTCCTTCAGGTCAGGTCGGCGAGACAGAGCGTCTGCCTGGTTGACTGCTCCCTTCTTGTATACGATGTCCATCTGTCGCTGGTAAGGTGCTAAAACTTGAAGCCATCGCACCTGTCGGGTAGACAAATCGCGCTGCCGAAAGAAGTGTCGCAACGTGTCGTGGTCCGTAATTACTGTAAATCCCGCCGCGCCATCTAAGTAGCAACGGAACTTCAGTAGAGCGTCTCGAACTGCCAGTAGCTCTTGTTCGTGGACAGGATAGTGTACCTCATGCTTGTTCATCTTTCGAGCATGGTACGCAACAGGTTGTAATCCAATACCTTGGTCTTGTAATAGCACAGCTCCTACTGCAAATCCAGAAGCATCTGTGTACAGTGTGTACCTTGCATTAGGAGAAGTGTCAGGAATTACCAGTACTGGTGCACGTACCATCGCGTTTTTAATTTGCTCGAATGCTGACTCGGCTTGAGGAGTCCAGCGAAATTCCGGTGTCTTCTTGGTCAGGTCCGTTAATGGGGTTGCTAGGGTTGCGAATTGGTTGATAAACCTCCGGTAATATCCAGCAAGTCCCAGAAATCCACGTACTTCAGTCACAGATTTCGGTCGGGGCCAATTTTGTACTGCCTCAACCTTGTCGGGGTCCATTCGGATCTGTCCAGCTTCCACCACATGCCCAAGAAAATTGACGCTCGATCGTCCGAAGTAACACTTAGAGAGTTTGATATGCAACTGGTGTCGCTGCAACTCTCGTAACACGAGTCGAATATGCTCGAGGTGTTCGTCGGCCGTCTTACTGTAGATCAACACGTCGTCCAAATATACCACGCAGAACTTGCCAAGATACGGGGCCAAAACTCGATTCATCATCGCTTGGAATCCAGCTGGGGCGTTACAAAGTCCAAAGGGTAGAACGCAGTACTCGAACAGTCCGTAATGAGTTCGGAATGCTGTCTTATGTATGTCGCGCTCTTTGACTCGAACTTGATGATAGCCTTTATACAGGTCCAGCGTGCTGAAATAGTGAGCCCCATATAGCGAGTCGAGTAACTCATCAATCCGGGGTAACGGTGTTCGGTCTTTCCTCGTGAGGTCGTTGAGTTTCCGGTAGTCTACGCACATACGCATGGTACCATCCTTCTTGCGTACAAATAAAATCGGGGCACCATACGGAGATTTAGACGGACGAATCCAGCCTTTTGCGAGTAAGTCTTGCAACTGTACTTGAACCTCCCGGAGTTCTGCTGGTGACATACGGTACGTTCGCTCCTTAGGTGGTTCATCGCACTCCAAATTAATTTCAAAGTCGCACTCGCGAGTTGGCGGTAGACCGTCAGGCTCCTTGATAATGTCCGTAAACTCATTCAGGGAATCTCGTAACGAAGTCGTCCACTCAGGTTGTTGATAAGTGTTGATGTCGTCGACCGCGTCCTGTACTTCTCGTAGTCCAATCACGAAGAGGTCTGCTGGTTGTTGTCTAAGCAGCTTTGCCATCGCATCCGCCTCCAAGTGATGTACTGTCACAGGTACGGTGTACTCGTCGCCAGACACCATAGCTTCGCCAGTTTTACGGTCGCGAATCGTTTTAGTAGACCAATCTATATCCGGGTTGACGGCTTGTAACCAAGGTTGACCGAGGATGATGTCGAATTTATCCAGTTCTGTCGTAATTGCGTCCAGACGTATGTCTAGGGTCCCTACTGTGAGTACTTCATTCCGTAGTCGCTGGCGAGTCGTAGTTGTACTACCATCTGCCAATTTTATCCGGTATTTCTCTCCAGTAACCGTCGGAATGTGATGCTCCCGTACCCACTCAGCCTTGCAGAAATTTTCCGAAGCGCCAGAGTCAACCAAAATACGGCATCGATGTCCGCGTAAGGTGCCTCCCAACACTAACAGACTTGTTCCAGACTGGGTTGTGGATACATGTAGCGTCGCAGGAACACTGTCTTCTAGTCGGACGTTCTTGTTCATCCACCCGTCAATCGGTTTCCCAAAAGTCTCGTAACGAAGAGGGAACTGCTGTTCTCCACAGACTAGATAACCCGTACGCCGTGCCGAAATTAATTCCTTCCAGGTAGCCCATACTGCCCGAGAAGTTGACGTAGCGTCCGGTATCGATCCGGGTCGAACGCGAGCGATATACACGTAGCGCTTATTCTGTCCGGAAGACTCCGTCCCTAAAAGGCGTAAATTTGTTTCGCTCACCTTAAATCCAGTTGTCTCCGTAAGCGCTCGCACTGCTGTGTATTCCGGGGTCGCGTCTTCAATCTCATGTTTGCCACCAGGAAACCAGACCATGCCAGTGTCCTCTTTCGCTAGTAACACTCGTCGGCCATCGGTAACAAGAGTCGTCGAGTGAGTCCAGTAGGTCTTCGGGGGATTCTGTAGGTTCTGAGGCAGAAATCGAACTCGATCGGTGTCGTCGACGTAGACTTGCGTCGTCCATCTTGTCGGTCCAACATCTTGCCTTCTTCCTTCTATTCCATCGTTCGTGGGGCAGGTAAACACATGTTCTTTCGCCGCCAGCTCGTCGACAAGTCGGAAATTTCGCAGCAGCTTGAACCATGGTTTTGCCCTCCATTTTGGAACCACTATAACCGCTCTCAGATGGGGATGAAGCAGTTTACTCCGCAAATAATGGCCCAAAAAATCTTCTAATTCATTAAATGGCGCATTTAGCCAAATTCTCCGGTACTTCTGTAAATCTCTCTCCTGAAATGGGCGCGCCGGACAGCAAAAATCCTCCGCCACTTGAGAATTAAGGCCGTCATTATCGCTAGCTCCATCTAAGTCGAAAGGTCCGTAGGTCTGAGAGTACTTCAGGAAATACTCCCTATTCATCATCCAGTCGCTAAAGTCCTTGCTCCTAAAGACTGGCCTCAATGTCGTTTGAGGTAACGGGTCTCGTACTTCTTCTGTTCTGGTCTCTTTCTGAGTCGCTGTAGGAGACGAAACCTCATCCTGCAGCTTGCCGCGAGCTGCCGACTCAGGTCTCACTTTCCCGGCCGGGATTTCCTCGTTCTGTCATTCTTCTTGTTCTTTCTGTCTGGGCAGTCGATAGCGATGTGTCCCTTCTTGTGGCAAATGAAGCACTTGCCCTCCTTCTTAAATCTGTCGACCTCCTCTTGAGTGAGGCGTCTAATCTCGTACAGCTCCCGCGGCTTTTCTTCGGTCGCGCCATGCGAATCTTCCTCCAACTCACTGTCGATCTCCTCCGCTGCCTCTGAAAAGTCGCTGTCTTCTTCGATGGCGTTCAGTCGGCCCGTCGAGCGTTGGGTCGTCTCAATCTTGGTCTCCGCTGCCTCCGCTCGCAGAGCTGCTTGAATCGCCTCGTGTAGGGTCTTAGGGTTTTTCAGGGCAACTTCCTTATGAATCGAGGGTCTCAAACCGCGCTGGAAATCATGTACGTTATCTTCTTCGTGACGGTGAGGAAGCTCCAATAATTGTTCTCGAAAATAGTTCGCGTACTTCAGGACCGTGGTTTTCTGTCTCGCTTTGTCCAAATTCAATCTCGCTTGTTCCGCCGGTGTTCTTCCGCAGAATTCCTGAATTAAGGATTTCTCCATCTCAGAAACTCCGGAAAATCCTCCACCGACTTCATCTCCAGTCTGCGCAACTTGGGAGTACCACCACTTCGATAGTGGTCCTTCCAGAAAGCCAGATACCCAGTACACTCCTCTTTGCTCTTCAGGGTTAACGCTGTGATACCGTAGATACCCTCGTGCATGTCGGAACCAGTTTCTCAGCTCGTCGATGTTAGTCGTAGCGATGCTCTTGATCTTGGCTGGTTTGACATCGTTCGGCATCATGCTTGGCATCTCTCGCGTCCTCTCCGATCTCAATTGTTCTCCTCGAAGAAAATTCTCCGTTTCTCGGCTTCTGTTCACTCGTCCTTCAAAATGCCTGAAACCGTTGTCGACGTGGTCACGCAGTTGAGATAGCTCAGTCGAAAAAGTGTCAACTCGGTTACTTAGTCGTTGTAGCATCTCGGTGACGTGTACCGACATAGGCTCCATCGTGGGACTCGATCCTTCTCGCACTGTCTGTCTTCTACCATCTGTCGACGTCGGCTGTGTCGGCCCAGAAGGCGCCCCCTCTGGTCGACCATCAACTTCCTCTGGTAGTCTCTCTCCTGCTCGGTTAGACATCTTCGTCTCGTCTAGCTGTTCTGAGGCTCCGAAACCACGTGTGAGGTGCTACTTTGGTTAGGCTAAGATGGCAACCTTAGACTAATAGTAGAACCTAATCTCTGGATCTAATTATACAGCGTAGAGAGAATTAGTAAGATTGTCTTAGGAACAGGGTTTCTTACAATCTGGGTGTGGCGTGATTCTATTCTGTACCGGTCTCTCACCTCTACCAGTAAGTCCCCGTCTTAAATATCCACACCTCAGGTGTTCTAGAAACAGCCTTAGAACCTGTAGCTTGTGCTGTCTGCTAACTAAACCAAACCATTATTGGTGATACATATTATCTGAGATTATCTGTACCGTCTATCTAATCTTATCGCACAAGCTCTTAGAACTATCTAGAAAAGAACTATCTAGAAGAGATACTGCTAGTAACTCTGTACTGTCGAGGGAAAATACGGCGATACAGTTGTACTGCCGTGATGACAATAAAAGAGTCGCTGAATATCGCTAAGATACAGGTACTATTTAGAGGGAATAAATAATGTCAGATACTAGCACTTAGCTAAATGGCTAGGATATGACATCAACGGCTGCTGTTGCTGTTGGTGGTGTTGTTGGTGGTACTGTTGGTGTGGGGCTGGGGAAGGGCACACAGCGGAGTTGGGCTCCATTCCGTCGCTGCTCATTCTGCGTAGCGGGCGAGGGGAGCCCAAGAGCGCGTTGAAGGTGCGCTGCCGTGCGCCCTCGATGTCTCGCGGCGAGGTGAGCTCCCACACCGGCGGTGGCGCATGGTTCTTGCGCCCGTCAGCCATGTCCGCCAGCAGGTTGGCCGCCATCGGGGTGTCCAGTATCTCCGCCATCGACTCCTTCACACCCCCCAAACACAAACACACACAGCTCACTCATACACACAAACCTTCAATAAAACACACACAGGCACAAACACACACTCACACATTCACATTTTCACTCAGCACAGCTACCATCACAATAGTCACACATAGACACACGCACACACACACATTAACACACACACACACACACACACACACACACACACACACACACACACACACACACACACACACACACACACACACACACACACACACACAAATCGATTAACCACCTGAGGCATACGAAAAGCTGAGCACACGCGGCAAGGCTCGGTGAAAGATGTACTCTCTATGTTAATTATGAAATCAATCCAGATTTTTTCCTTTTTGGGGGTGTGGCGGAAGGCGGTGTCCTTCTTGAGATGGAATGGGCGGTGGATTGAAATCTTAACAAAACCATACTAAAAACTCCATACTTAAGTCCATTAAATTTGTGAAAGGGTTACACGGAAATGCCATCACCGAGGATCGAACCCGGCACCTCCGTGTCCGGAGCCGTACGCCGTAACCAAGTACCGCGCCGAAAAGTCGGTGCCCATTGGGTATATATCTCATGTATATACCCCCGTACTGCCCGAGCAACGGGCTCCCGCAGTACATCCACTATTGGCGAGATAGTAGGGCCAAGACTCCCCCGGAGTACAACGTACGGATGTGTCCATTATCATGCCCACCACGGGGATCTCACAACACTCCCCCTTATGGACACCATCCCATCAACTCCGGTCAAACCCTACAAATCCGAGTCATACGCGGAGGGCCAATAACATGTCAAAGTTGAGGGAGCGATAAGGAATGCTTACACTCGGTGAGTGACACTGCATGTCATCTTACCCTCAGCAAGTGCCTAGCACTTGCCTATCACAGTACACGCACTCACATTGTGGTGAGCATACGCCAACATATATTCTGAGCCTTTAGATGATATCTAACGCTCAGCAACTTGCCACCATCAACAACCTAATCCTCTCTATTGTGGAAGGGTTACACGGAAATGCCATCACCGGGAGTCGAACCCGGCCCCTCCGTGTCCGGAGTCGTACGCCGTAACCAAGTACCGCGCCGAAAAGTCGGTACCCATTGGGTACATATCTCATGTATATACCCCCGTACTGCCCGAGCAACGGGCTCCCGCAGTACATCCACTATTGGCGAGATAGTAGGGCCAAGACTTCCCCGGAGTACAACGTACGGATGTGTCCATTATCATGCCCACCACGGGGATCTCACAACAAAATTATTGAAATATGTGAAAAAGTCTATATGTGCATTTTTTGGGCTGGGCGGCGCGAGAAAAAGAAAATCTTAAAGACATGACAAACTGTCACGAGGCCCACACCCACTTACTACTCTGTCATGTCACTGGAAAAAGAAAAAATGTACAATGAGCAAGAAATTGAGGCATAAAATTATGCTAAGCGGCAAGACAGTGGGAAGGAGTAAGATACATTCAGCTGAGCGGCACAAAACATTAGACACAGACTCGTTGTGGAGGAAAAGCGGACATTCGGGGCACGGAGTGAGTTTAGGGCTTGTCGGTTAGGGTTCCTCAAGGTAAGCTTTGTGTGTGTGTGGGGGGGGGGGGGGGGGTTAGGGTGGCGCGGAGTGTGACACAACAATCATAAGAATCGTACTTAAGGTTTACATATTTTGGTCTCTGAATTTTGAGTGTATATGTCTCATTCGAATCATTACGTGCTCCCATAAAATGTTATATGTTTAGAGGGGAAACGACGCTGATGCAGTAGGGTTACGAATTAGGGTTTTCATCCTTATACCGCCGTTCCCCATTTGATTCGGGTTGGGTGGGCGACTGAGGGGCGCACCTGTCGCGACACCCGTCGGATGGTGAGTCCCTTTGGTTTGCGGGTGCGAGACGGAGGTGCGCTGCGCCGCGCCGCCGCCCTCCAACTCCGCCCCCTCGCCCTCGCCTGCCAAACACCTGCGGCACGTGGTGTTATGCCGGCGCGATGAGACACTCGGGGGAATGCGAACCAATATGATAACAAAATACACATCCACAGCCAGAAGACATACACACAACATACACTCGCACTTACTCTCACACACTGACACGCACATACTCACACTCAGCCACTCACTCACACACACACACACACTCAAACAAACTCTCACATACTTTCGCACACTCACACACACACATACTCACACATACTCACACTCATTCACTCACGCACGTACAAAAACACACACTCACACAAGATCGCCCAATAAATCAGATCTAACATTGCAGCCTCTGCGTGTTTAATGGAAACAACACATCTGCCTACAGAAATGCACACCGAATCAGCATTTTCACAGGAAACGCGATAGTTCGACCTCAACTGTAAAATAAACTCGCAGATGCGCGTGCTCATCTCCGTGTACACACACGCGCGCGCGCACGCACGCACACAGGTAAACGTGCATACCTTCACCCGCACACACAAACACATATGCCCGCGCGCACCTGCGTTCAGCCTTGCTTGCACAAACGCAAACACCCGTTCGCACGCGACCCGCATACACAAAGTACGCGGATTTTTTTAATCTATAAACACCCACACATACATATACAATATTGACGACAAATGAAAACTTATGAAATTACACACATACGTAAAGCCACACGTCCCCATACGCAAACAGTGACTCATCGCAGAGGCATTGTAACATCACGTACACTATTTAGTCAAACACGTTCATACACATAAACAAACCACGATTTACTTGCATCATTTCGTCATACATGCACACAACAACCGCCCCATCCACACGCACCTTCTTCTCCCACTCCTCCTTCTCCCTCGCCTTGTCCTGCTCCATCTCCGCCTGCAGCCCGTCGCCGCCGATGAACACCGTCTTCCAATACTCGGCGTCCTTCCCGAACAACTCTTTATCCTCGCCGCCAAAGATGGTCTGCCGCGTTACCATCACCAGCAACACCGCCATATTCTCGGTCACACCGTTGAGTGACATCAGCAGCTGCCAATTACCATAATCTAAGACAGACATCGAAAACAAAAGCCCCACTAATAGGGTTCTCGAGACTTGAATTAGGGTACACCCTAATACCATAGACCTTAAAAACAAAGACCCAAACTCGTTATCAACCCTTAAATTTATGGAACGGGTTGACATTCCAAAAGGTAGCGACGGTGCTCCGAAACCAATGCTTTGATGTGTTGTTTTGCGGGGTCGGGGTGTCACCTGAAAAGGTTCGCCGCCCGCGTTGATGGGCCGCAGTCCCACTGGCCGCTGCATCTCGCCCTCCACCCAAGGGTAACCCAGCTCCTCCACGCGCGCGCCGCTCGGCTGCTTCGGGTGCTTGTTGAACGCAGAGGGCTCCTGCGGGTCGACATCATGACGGCGATGACATTAAAAGGGTTGCGTTAAAAATAAATAACAAAACAATATGTTCTGTCTTTCTATATACACATCTATTTGTAATTAATTACACGTGGAAGTACTCAAGCGACGGCAGGCGAAGGTTTGAATGGGGGGTGTGAGCATACTTGGGGGTAGGGCCACAGGAAGGGCTTGTCGTGGGGGTACCATCCCAGGTTGAGCGACTTCTCCTTGCTCACTGTGCCAGGAATGGGCGGCCGCTCCCTCGCACCCCGCGCCACCTCTGTCTCCTGCAACGTCAACGCGCCAGTCCGCACCATCTCCTGCATACACACAC
>JAPMLY010002052.1:0-63525 GCA_026401115.1 Tetraselmis chui
CACCCTTAACGGCCCCCGCGTCCGCCACCTCTACCAACTCTTCCGCCCCGACCTCTCGCAGCATACGTTCGAAGAGGAGGTCTACCACCTCCTCACCCGCCTAGGTTCCCGCTCAGAAATCCACTCAACCACACCCGCCACCACCACCCGTAATAGATGGGCCACCAGAGAAGACCTCCTCACAGCTCTCCGTCACACATTCCGCATCCAGACAGAACTCTACTCCGACCCCCTCAATAAATCCCTTCACTCCCACACCTACCACTCCCTCTACCCCGAAGATATAGTCTTCTCATCTAGCGGCAGCAATGCCCCGCACACCTGGCAAGGCACCAACATAGCCAACCCCGAATACGACCACGAATGCATGAGACGAGCCATGGAACACGCTATCACCAGCGCACACCTCACAGCCCCTCACACACCCAGCGCAACCATCCTCATCCTCCCCCGATGGGAACACACACCCTACCGCCACTCCAAATACATCAACTCCCCATACACCCACCACCTTTACACCCTCCCCAATGACGCAAACACATTCCTACCCCCCGACCAACACACTGGCAACCCCGCCCCTACCCCATTCGGCACACGATGGATGGTCGACATATACCTCGTAGCTAACCCCCTCGCACTCTCCACCCTCCCATCACCCACAGCCATGACCGCACTGCACAACACTCTCGAATCTATCTACGACACTCACCTCCCCAACCCCATTATCACCCCCCCCTCCTCCACACCTCTTTGTCACCTACTCACCCCACTCAGCATGTATATACCACCGCCCCCCAAACCCAACTCACCCCCTCACATACCCCCTCCCGGACCGCGTGCATCTAACGTACCCCCCCACCAGAGGCACCCTTGCTTGGAACTGGCAGGACTTTGTATACACAGACGGCTCGAAAAAAGGAAGCTCGACCCCCCTCGGAGCAGCAGCTACCCACCCCGCCTCGGACACCAAAATCAAAATCATGGTGACCTCTACCCCTCCCTCACATACAATAAACCGTGTTGAATTAGCTGGCATAGACATAGGCCTCCAACTTGGCCGCTCCCACCTCCTCACAGACAGTGCGTGCTCCCTCCGCCTCATACAAGGTTACTTAAACTGCCCTTCCGCTTACCGCCACAACATTCACCGCGACACCCTCTTATCTATCACACACACCCTTAAAACCCGCTGCGACGCAGGCATCCGTACACACCTCGGCAAAATCAAAGCCCACAACCATTCCCTCGGCAACGACCTCGCAGACACCCTCGCCAACCAAGTCGCGGATGGACACCCACCCGACACCACATACACCACAGGTTCAGAGGTCACGATAGGCCACTGGACATGGCCATACACCCATATCCCACAAACCCTAGGGGACCCCATACCCTACAGATACACCAACCTCAAATCCGACGCACACAACTACAGCACAAAACACACACACACACACTCCTCTCTCGCAAACAACCAAACACGGAGCCCTCCTCGCCCGCGCCGCGAAGGACGGCGCCGATTTTTCTTACCACAAAAAACACTCAACCCTCACAAATATCCAATTCACACACAAACAAGAATTCATGTGGGGCGTCCACAACACCCGCCTACTTACTCACAACCCCACCCTGCGCTGCCCCCTATGTGGCCAATTCACCAGCAACGGCCACATGGCCGGTAACTGCCCCTCTATGTCTGGTCTAAGACAGGACCGACACAACAGCGCTCTGCAACTCCTACTCTCCCTACTGGAACGCCACAACGGAGGACGCTGGGAAACCATCACCGCGGACTTCGGTAACAAACCCATAAAATCCTTTGATTCCCCCACCCCTGCCCACACTCCACTTGACTGCCACCCACCTCACCCCACCCACATGCCCACCCGCCTTGTTGCTACTGACGAAGGTCTCTCGCATGACTTCCTAACCTCATGCCCCGCCGTCCTCCCCCCTGAGATTCTCCCCCCCCTGCTTCGTCCCCCTGCACACAAACCTGACTTCATCCGCATCCTCGAGCCCAGATTCGTTGGTCACTCCAACGGTCGCCGACGTTACGCATCCATAAAAAAGATTCAGATAGGAGAATGGAAGTACTGCACAGACAACAACCTCTCTCACACAGCCGACCTCATACGTGCCAAATACACACCCCTTGCAAACGCCTTCAGAAACCACTGGCCAGGCACAATGGTCGACATCCTCCCCATCGTCACGAGCCGCACAGGTACACCGCACTCCTCCACCATCACGAGTCTCACCTCCCTTCTCACCGCCCGCACCGACCCTCCTGATAAACTCGTCTCCAAAGCACGCCTCGACACATCTCGCATTCTTGCACAGCTCCATACGCATATTGTCCAATGGCTGCATCACCTCCTACGCATATACCGCATCAAGTCCCGCACGACCTCCCACCGCGCATCCGCACATTGCCTCCACGCACGACCCTAAATGCACACAACCTTCGCCTCTACTTGCACCCTCCCCGGGGGGGAGTTAAACCCCCGATCACCCTTGGAGAGGTTGGATTAGGTGGTTAACGGTCTAGCCCTGACTTGTAAGTTCCCTGTATGGCATAGTTGGGAGGGCCTAGAGACAACAGCCGACGCATCCGGCTTTTGGTGAAAAACCGGCGCATACGGTACATGTTGTAAACAATTTCAATTTCAATTTCAATAGGGAATAGAGTACCGCTAATAGCATAACACTAAGTACTAGGATGACAAAGAGCTACCTTGCACATAAGCACTAGGCAACGGGATGCTAGTGCTAACACAACCCACTAATGATGTATACTTTAGAGGTGCCCACGCACATCTAGGATAATGGACGTGGCCTTACACCTAGCAGCATTACGAGCCTAACCCTCCTAAAAATCTACCCTAAAACAACCTCAAAACATATGCACCAACGTATAGTTTCGCCTCCACCATCACTCTCCTCGACCGCACCACCAAACATGGCGACTTCCTCGCCACCACCAAAAGAAATGGGGCAGATTGCACCTATCATGGTCGACACCCTTCCCTCACATCCACTCAATTCACACACAAATGGAATTTATGTGGAGCGGTTACAACACTCCCCTCCTCCCCAAGAACAAAACTCTCAAATGCCCAATGTGCGGACATTTCATGAGCGATGGCCACATGGCGGGCAATCGCCCCTCAATGACAGGCCTGCGGCATGACCGCCACAATAGGGCACTCCGACTCCTACTTGCACAAGTAGAACATTCATACGGGAGACGTTGGGAAACCATCACCGCCGACTTAGGTAATAAACCTATAAAAAATTCACAAACGACATACTCTACGAGCCGCTCCCTCAACTTGACACACACCCCATCTAGCACAATCAAATGACCACTCGCAGAGGGGACACTGGCGAAGGCCTCGACAACTCCTCCCTAACTTGCTGCCCCGTAGTCCGGTCAAAGGACACTCTTCCCACACAACTTCGATCCTCAACACACAAATCTTATCTAATTATACTCATCGAACCCCTCCGCGTTGGCCATGCCTCCCCCCGCTTCCGATACTTCTATTTCCATAACTTTCAGATAGGAGAATAGGATATACTACATGGACAATAACCTTACTGACACTCACACCTAATCATAGAAAATGCGCACCCCTTGCCAACGCACTCCGCTCACACGGTCATGGCACACAGGTGGACATCATTCCATAAGTCATGACCCGCACATGCACATCCCACACCCTCACACACACCAACATCACTACCCTCATCGTAAACACTATACCTGACCCACCTGACAAACCCTCCCAAACCCCAACCCGCGACACTACCCGTATCATCTCCCGCTTACATATATACTTTGTCCAATGGCTACACCATTTGCTGCGCATCTACCGTATCAAGTTCTTCGCCACTTACAAGCAACTTTCTCACCAACATTCCCAACCCTACCCACCTAAGCAATCTCAGAACTCAAACCCTACTTTACCATGAGCCTCCCCGGGGGGGTAAAGCCCAAACACACCTTCGAAGACAATGGACAAAGAGACCCCTCGGCTGAAATTTGGCAAACTAAGTCCTTGATTACATGTGCAAAAAGGTCATTAGACAACAACCATAATGCGATTTGCCATAGTTGGAAATTACTTTCATTTTCTTTTTCATTGGAAGGAGGACGATTATTGGCTGGTCGTTAGACAGGTACGCCGGTACCAAACTGTAAATATGCCGGGAATTGGTGACGAAAACTTCTTGGCGCGGCTGCAGGAGCGCTAGCTTTTTCTATGTGGTTATCTCGGTCGCCCCCACTTGGTCTCAAGGTGATGGAGTGCCTCGACAAGGAGGAACGTCGCGACGGGAGGAGCGGGAACGACTTTGGGACAAGGCTTACGAGATGCGACGGCGAGGTTGACAAGCGATCACGTGAGGAGGGTTTTTCCGCTAGCCTGCCCCCCCCCCCCCCCCCCCCCCCCCCCCCGTTTCCGGTTGTCCGACAAGACCGAAGTCGCGTGGGAGCTAGAGGAGGCTAGCCCGTCGCTTGTCTCGAACATGCCGATCGGGGCCTTGATTCGGTGGGAGCGGGACGTGCATCGTGTAGATCGAGCAGCAATTTCATTTTGGATTCTTGACAAGTATGTTCATTGTTGTTTTTGATTTTCTTGGTTAGAAATTTGTTTTTGTTGTTCCCGCACGGGCGGGGAGACAATGACAATGATTGCGGCTTCTTACGGTTTTTTTAACCTCTGAAGAACGTCAGTACACACACAAGGGAGAAAAGTGTGTCCATAGGTGTATCTGGTCGAAAAGTACCCGGCCGAATCGCTTCTCCAAAGCGTCCTAGATTAAATAGTAAATGATGGCCGTTAAAGGGCAACCGGTATAGTTTGCAGGTAAGGATTACTTGCTTTAAATCATTTTAATTTTCTGGTGTTTCTAGTGCTCTACGCTCGCAAAGGGTAAATCTGAAATTCTACATTGTACTACTACTTTAAACTACTCTATCAGCATTATGGTCAGATTGATTTGAATCTAGAGGTTTGCATATCCAATATCATGTGTACGGGACAGAAACTCTAGCGGTTACTGTTACCGTTAATATCGGCGCGTCTCACCTGCAGGGCAACCACCTTGCCCGAACAGTTAGACGCAGCCAACGACCAACGACTTCCCCAACGGTCAGCTCTAGCTAGCCCGTGCCTTATAAGCCGTAGCTAGCCACGAGCCTAGGCACTCTCTGCTTTCGCGCTCAGCCAATCTAGGCTTCGCGCGAATGCAGTCTCGACTCTAGTAGTCGAGCAGGGTGTCAGTTTTACCTTTTCGTCCCATGCGCACTCGAGCGTCACGCGACACTTCCCCTCGTTCAGCTACGCAGTTCCCCAATATGCAGCCTGAGCAGTCTACGTCCGCCGCAGCGGCCGACCCTCACGCTACCACACTCGAACAACGCACAGCCGAACAGATTCGTACGGCGGTTTTGGCATCGGAGCAACGGATTACTGAGCAGTTTTTGGCGGCTAACGCTGCCTTACTCGCCCAGCTCCGGCAGACGACAGCCACACCTGCTACTACTGATCAACAGCAGTCCATTCCCACCGACGCGACCACAGCGACGGAGGGTGGTAAGGAGGCCCCCGAGCCACCTATCGACCTGCTCGACGACGAACCCGACCCCTCCGCGGCCGATTTCGTCGACTTCACCTACTACGGCGAAGTCATCCCAGCCGGCCTCGAACGTCCCCCTCGCGACGTCGAAGAGCCACGTCTGTGGACACTCACGGACGACACCGCCCGCGCTCTAAGCGACAAACGCACCCAGGCAGCCTACGACGAGTACCTACACATCGGGTGCTATGCCTTCTTCGACAGCTGCGCCAACGCGGCAATTGGCGAGGCTCTGGACACGCTGTCGCAAGGCACACCTTTACCGACAGAGCAGGCGGCAGCGATTACCCTCATCCGAGCGGGTCATCGCACCCACATGGCGACGGAGGAGGCCGCCCGTACTAGATTGGGCTTCCTCCGCCTCACCAAGGGCGGACAAACGAGCACGGATGCGGACCGCGTCTTTGCCGAACTGGCCCACGAGCGCTTCTGCCGACCGCGCCCTACCGCGGTCTCCGGCACATTGGATGCGCTTCGCCAAGCGTTCGTCGACCGCACGCTGGAAGTCAGCCTACACGCCGCCAGCAAGGCCGCCGCCGGAGCTGCCTTCGCAAAAGTCACACCGGACAGGCCTCCCGGCCCCGACGCGCGAGCCCGCAAGGCCGCCGCCGACAAACGCAAAGCCGCAGCAGCAGCAGCAGCGGCAGCCCGCGCTACCCCGCCACCCAAGCCGACCGACCCGGCTAAACCCTCGACCAAGAAATGACGGTGTGGCCCGCCGCGCCGATTCCTGCTCCCCGACGTCTTCCTACATGCGCCACCGCGTGCGTCGAAGATGGCGGGAGTGGGAGCGCATCGGCGCGAGCGGCCAAGTCCTAAACTGGATCCGCCATGGCGTCCGCGTGAAGTTCAAGCACGGCCTACGCCCCAAGCCCTTCAACCACGGCATCTCTATGCTCGACGCGACGCCGGCCCAACTCGAGTTTCTAAACTCGGAGCTTCCCCGCTTCGAGGCTTGCGGTGCTTGGGAGCGGGCGGACAACCCTCGCTACGTTTCCCGGATGTTTTTAGTTCCAAAACCCGGGTGCAACCAATGGCGTTTGATTATCGACCTTCGAGAACTCAACCGTTATTGCTCGACCTTCACCATGACGTGCGAGACGCTCAAGCACCTACGTCACCTCTCGCGTCCGGGCGACTACTTCGTCTCCCTCGACCTTGCCGACGGGTACTACACCCTTGGCATCCGGGAGGAAGACCGAGACTTCTTCACGGTCAACTACCGCGGCACGCTATGGCGCCTAGCATGCCTTCCCATGGGCTGGTCGGGTTCGGCTTACTACTTTTGCAAGCTAACTCAGGTGTTCACAAACCACCTACGTCGCCCCCCGCAACCGGTGCCGGCGGCTACTTCCCCCCACAGTCGCCGCCCTACAAAGCGCTTCCTCCGAAACGCGCGATGGCGTGGGACCCGACTACTCCCCTACATGGACGACTTCCTTTTCCTCGCCGACTCCTACGCGGACGCCCTCCTACTGCGACAGCGCGTCCAAGCCCTCCTCGACACCCTCGGCCTCGAACGCAACCCCAAGAAAGGCGTTTGGACACCGACTCAAGTGGGCGACCATTTGGGATTAACGGTGGACCTCCAACACGGCATGTTTCGCGCCCCGCCCGCAAAACTCCACCAGCTCGCGCAACAAGCCTCTTCCCTACTCGGACGAGCCGCTTCCAACGCCCGATGGCTTCCTACACGCCAACTTGCGGCTTTCGCCGGAAAAGCACAGTTCCTTCGCAATCGCCCCCGCGCGCTTCTTTTTGCGCGAACTCCACGACGTGTTAGCCACACGGGTTGGGTGGGGCGGACGCGTCCGCCTCACCCACCAACTACGCCGAGACCTCGAATGGTGGCGCACGGTCCCCACTCAACACAACGGCCGGTCCATCTACAAGCCTATCGAGACCGCCTACCTCCACGCCGACTCGAGTGCCTACGGTTGGGGTGCCGTTCTAAACGAGGACTCCAACTATCAAGCCCGGGGCTTTTGGAGCGCTTCCGACCGCCATCAACACATTACGTGGAAGGAACTTCGAGCGGTGCGACACGCGGTGGAATCTTTCCTACCCCAACTCCGAGGCCGGCAAGTCCTCCTACACGAGGACAACACGGCTGTAGTCGCCGCCCTCACCAAGCTCACCTCGCGCTCGCCCACCATGATGGCCGAACTCCGTCGCCTATGGTACCTCCTCGACAGCAACGACATCAACATCCGGCCGCGCTACATCCGCTCGGCGGCCAACATTTGGGTCGACGCGCTAAGCCGCGAGTTGGACTACGAGGACTGGCAGCTCAACCCCCGTATTTTCACCCACCTGCAACGCCGGTGGGGGCCTCACACGATCGAACGTTTCGCGTCTATGCTCAACGCGCAGCTGCCCCGCTTCAACGCCCGCTGGCGCGACCCCCTCTGCGAGGACGTCGACAGCCTCCGCCTCTCCGACGACGCGTGGCGCCGAGAAAACAACTACTGCAACCCGCCCTTGTCTGCCCTCCCTGCCCTGGCCGCCAAACTCGCCCAAGCTCAAGCCTCGGCCACGGTCATCGCGCCCTTTTGGCCCAACAAACCGTGGTATCACGCGTTCGCCCGATTGGCCACCGAAACTCTACACTTCCCGGCGGCGCGCGACCTATTATTTCCCGGCAGGCGCGGCAAGCCCGAGGGGGTCGGGCCTCCCGCGTGGAGCGTCGTGGCCTTTCGGCTCTAACCCCTTCGTGGCTCTACACCCGGCGCGGAGCGATTGGGCGGGCGCTTCGCCAGCAACAATTAAACACCCCAGTACAGCGCGTGCCGCCTCTGCGTACATGACCACCCCGCTACGGCCTACGCCTCGGAGCAGCACCGGCGCCCTGGTCCGCCAATCTGGCTGAAACTTTCCAAGACCTCCTAGGAACTGACAAGCTAGGGGTTACAGCGGTCGCTCTACTCAGCAACTCCCTAGCGCCCTCTACGTACTCAAGCTACGACAGCGCGCTCCGGCAATTTTTTATTTTCTGTACACAGGAAAATATCGCCCCCCTACAGGCCACGCCCGCTACCATGGTACGCTACACCGCGTGCTTAGCCCTGCTCGGCACGGTCGCCGCAAGCTCCCTGCAACCCTACTTCTCTGCCGTCAACAAGTTCTTTCGAGACCACCAGCGCCAGCCTATTGCTGTGGGCGATCTCCTGGCGGACGCCCGACGTGGCCTCGAAATGCTGCAACACCGCCTCATCCCCGCCACCACGCGCCTTCCGCTACCCGCACCCGTCGCCCTCAACATCCTGCGGGCCGCCGACACGCTACGCCTCACCCTTCCGTGGACACCCGCCGCGCTCCCCCAACTGCAACGTTTTAGAGCTTGCCTCGCTGTGTGCGTCAATTACACCTTTTTCTGCCGGGCCGAAACTGGCGCCCGTTGCCAGACAGGCGACCTAATCGTCGACAGACCTTCACAACAAATCTGTCTGTTCGTCCGGAAATCTAAAGGCGACCAGCGCCGCGACACCAGCGAAAAGCAGGTGCTCGCTATCCCAATCACCGCCAACCCCGTCCTGGCAGACCTGCTCGACTACTATACGGCACAGCGCGCTATATTCTGCACTAAATTCTACAGCAAGCCACCCCCGCTCGCTTTCTGGAGTTTCTCACCTTCAGAACCCTCCGCCGATTGGGGCGCCGCGTCCACCATCTCCACCTGGCTCTCCCTCGCCCTCCTCACAGTCAACTCGTCCGCGCCCGCCGGCTTTAAATGGACATCGCACAGCCTACGGAAAGGCGCGGCGTCCGCTACCAGCTGCATCGGCGCGCCCCTCCCCGTAATCAAATTTATGGGTGGCTAGGCCAAGAACAGCTCTGTGACCGAAGGCAAATATATTGACCCAACCATGACCCCAACACCTGCTGCTTGGCGGTTCTTCGGCTGGCTCACTCCGTCCCCCCCGCAACACTAATTCTTGCTGTGCAAGCCTTTGGCTTTAGGTTACTGGCAAAACGTGCCCTAGGGTAAATGGTCAGATTGATTTGAATCTAGAGGTTTGCATATCCAATATCATGTGTACGGGACAGTAACTCTAGCGGCTACTGTTACCGTTAATATCGGCGCGTCTCACCTGCAGGGCAACCACCTTGCCCGAACAGTTAGACGCAGCCAACGACCAACGACTTCCCCAACGGTCAGCTCTAGCTAGCCCGTGCCTTATAAGCCGTAGCTAGCCACGAGCCTAGGCACTCTCTGCTTTCGCGCTCAGCCAATCTAGGCTTCGCGCGAACCCACCCACCCATCCCTATAATCCTGCGCTAATCGACCCCCAGACCCTGTCTGTAGGTGTCCTTTGGCCAAATTGTAAGCAAGCTGACATCTTTGGCAAAACGTGCCCTAGGGTAAATGAAGGGAAAGCACAACCGACTAAATTTAGTCGATTGTGCTAAACAAGGAATCTCAAACAACATAATTGAGTGTAAGATTGTGATTTTTACATTGCATCGCTTCGAAGTCCAGCCCATTGTCCAACAACTGCTAGCAAACGTATGTC
Source organism: Tetraselmis chui (assembly GCA_026401115.1). Lineage (NCBI taxonomy): Eukaryota > Viridiplantae > Chlorophyta > Chlorodendrophyceae > Chlorodendrales > Chlorodendraceae > Tetraselmis > Tetraselmis chui. The sequence goes on from JAPMLY010002052.1 coordinate 10,161, forward strand.
ATTACATTTAGGCTATATTATCAACATGAAATGTATGTGTTTGACCTTGTCGCTGCGAGATTTATCCATGCCCAATGTTGCAACACTTGCTAAGTCGCTCGTGGCTATCCAACCGTATGCATCACCATGCATGATGTACCGAGTACGCGACATGCAAGTGCACAATCGAGTTATGCAGCCCCTTATGCATATTCATTGAATTTCAATGCTGCACCTATTGTAGAAATACGGTCTTTGAAAGACGGATTTTGCTGTTTTTTCCTTACACCCTTTAAATCCAGTTGGCTACGCCCATGCATACGTTTGCCATTCATGCGTTTCTATTTCTGTCGTTGCGCACGTTACGCTTCCCCCTTCTACCGTAACATGCACTAGGAGCGTGAAATAACCTATTCAAAATGCTATTGATTGACATAATGCTGAGTTGTCCCACCTTGCTATTCGCGTATTAGTTGTTCCACCCAATGCAATTGCAGCCCATACCTCAAAGTAGCGCGGTGCCCCCATCCCACAAATGCCGACAGCAAGGCTGAGCGAAGGAATCATGCTCAGCCTCAGTTTCACCAGAGGCAATGTAGCCATTGTTATTACAGACTGAGGCTTCTTGAAAACCCATATGCGATGCTTCACTGCGAAAAATGCTGACATGGCTGACAGCATCCGAAGTTGATGCCGGTGATGGGAGTGTTTGTATTATCACAAAAAACCAACGCAGCAAATCGACGCAGCGGGGGCCTCAGCAACCTGCAAAATGAAACGACGCGTCAGCGACCTATTAGACGAGGTCAAAGACAAGGTTAAAATAAGGATATTTGAAATTATATGTGCTAGCCTAACCTGGTCGGCAGGGTGTCATGCACGATGCGAGTACCGCTTGAGAGTTGTCGTACTCATAATGGGTGTCTCGGGAGCACCCACGGCTGCGACACCTTTCACCACGCTGCTCCACTGGCTCACTTGGGTTTCTATCATGTAAATGAAGCTAGCCCATATGGTTCGGAGCTAAATAGGGGGCGATGGAGTCGCGGTTCTCCGCGGCATGTCTTGCGGGTCCCAACGCCGTTCATTTTCGAGCGAGTTTCGGCGGGCACGCCCTAAATGAATACATGACATTCCGAGTGCGGCGGAGTGCACAAAAACTGTAGTTGCTGACCAGTGAACCAAGGTCTTAACACCTTAGGGAGTGTCCGTGCCCATTTCGGGGGCGTGAGGTAGCCTCACGGCGCAGGTAATCTAGTGAGAGTCCGCTGATAGGGTGTTCGGCCTGGAAACGGAACACTCGCTAATCATCAACCGAGTCCGGGCGCACCACACTACCACCAATATTGTACGCCACTTGGCCAATCATTGCCGTCAAGAATACCTTGGAAACCCTTCTACACCGAGGTATGAATAAGCGCAGCCCATGGAAATGGTTGGGCACGACACTAAGCGTCCGTGGAAGCGGTGCGGTATAAACGGTTTGTGCAAACAACTCGCGATGTTGCACGGATCAACAAGCTGCCCGTGTGTCTCACGAATCAATATTATTAAGAACAACAAATTTTCCTGAACTACATTTTCTGTAAGGTGTTCTTCCCTTATTGGTTATGAGGAAACTCTGAGAGGTAATCGGAGAAAATTTTCAAAAGCAAAACCGCTTAATCTTAGTAGTTTGTGCCACAAACGACTAAAATTAGTTGGTTCTCGCTTTAGAGAGTGCCCTATTTGAGGCTCGCGATACCGGCACAAAATAAATTCGAAATATTTATACATCAAGGTCCGATATAAATCGGTTGCTGTTTCAGGGCGTCCCCAACACTGCCATCGAGGACTTTGGAATAGTTTTTACGCCGAGAGGACTCCTTGTCCATTCCTCTCCGTCGGCGGTACCAGCATAATGCAAATCATACAAGGGCTAATATTATGGTCTATCGCTACGATGAAAATATGAAAAACGGCATGTCGCTATCTCCACGATGCGCGGCTAGCTTAAGGCTCCGAATCAAAGATCGATTAATGATCAGTAATCGATGCATCGGCGTTTTTTGCAATTAATCAATTATCGATCTTTAAGCACTCCGTTTATCAGATGCATTGATCTTTAAAGCTTGACTTATCAAATGCATCGATATTTAAAGGCTTGACTTATCAGATGCGTCGATATTTTAAGGCTTGACTTATCAGATGCACCAATCTTTAGTGCCGCGATTTATCAGATGCTTAGATCTTTTGGCGGCGATTTATCAGATGCACCGATCTTTAGTGCAGCGATTTATCAGATGCAATGCAGCGATCTTTAGTGCAGCGATTTATCAGATGCACCGATATTTTGGCCGGGATTTATCAGATGCGTCGATATGTATTTATCTTTTCTACTGTTGATTCATTCTTGTATCCCGCACGCGAGCTTAATTCGAATAATAATTATTAGCTTTATATCTGCATTAATAACCATATTAAAAATATAACATAAGAGTGAGAGTTGATACTTTACACAAAAAACAAATGTTTTAATGTAATCGAAATGGAAATAAGGAGAAGGCGCTCAAGCAGAATTGCATTATCAGTACTACACTCAGAATAAAATGCATCTATGGCCACCGTTGGTTCCTTGATATATCAACGGCCAACATAAGACGAAAAAGGGTTAATGGATTGACCAATAAGCAACTCGTATGCGTCACGAAAGGGATCATTGTCTCGTTATTGCCATGCTTGGACGAAACGTGGTGACGAAACGTGGTGATATCGGCACCGATGACGGTCCAGAAAGGGATCATTGGTTACGAAGATTTTGATCGACGGATGCGATGAACCTATGCCATCATCTATCCGTACATGTACTTTTGAAGAGCGTTGAAAAGTACAGTATATTAAACGCTTATTGTTATTCCCCTTCTTCGTAGCCTATTCAGAAATAGCACGAAATACAGAAGAATACATAACGTTACGTATGGATTAAGAAAAAGCGACAATATGGGGACGAAACGTCAGCCTACCAAGCGACTACACGTCTGTAGTCACCTTGAAAAGCGCGCGGCAGCCTCGTCCGCCAATAGCACTTTTCACCCCGATGCGCGGTGACCAACCCTGGATAACTGTCCGACTCGCATCATTATCAACTTTGTGGAGCTGGACGCGACGATATCGTCGCTGAAAGTCTCTAGTGGGGCGCGACTTCTGCAAGTTGCGTTGGGATGGCCTCGCATCTGCTCGACGCGGCGTCGAAGGCGATGCTACAAGACTGCGTCGACGCTTGCGCTAGTTCGCATTCACCGTCGGAAGCTCCACGACTCGTAAAGGTGCGTAGTGCGAGTCTGCGGTTAATAAATTGTGCAACATACGGCACCATTCGTTTTAGCAAGGGCTCGTCTACGCCGATGCGAACACAAAGGACTATTAGACGTCGGTAGTGATATGGAAATGGTGGAGACTCTCGACCAGCTTCGCTGCAAGTGAAGGCAGCGACTACTGATTTTTTGTCTGCGTCAAGGACGGTCTCGAGGTGAGTCCCATATGCTTTATTTCAAGTGCCACTTCGCTCCTTTACTTCCTACGTAGTCGTGCCCAGCTATGCCGAAATCCTGCAAATTCGCGCGCGTTAGAGTGTGTGTATGTGTGGCTGTGTGTGTGTGTGTGTGTGTGTGTGTGTGTGTGTGTGTGTGTGTGTGTGTGTGTGTGTGTGTGTGTATGTGTGTGTGTGTGCTTCGCAAGTCTTACTTGTAATGTATATTCTCAACCGTACTGTGTGTGTGGAATGCACCCCTCATTATTCTGACCGTGCATGCTGTGACTTTTCACCGTATGTTGTGTTAGGGATGGCTCTTGGCCTTGTGGCGCAATAGTTGCATAGTTCACGGGGCTTGCCAACGACGACGGAACATTTTCTGAAGTCCACCAAATGAGCAACGATGAGATGGTAATCACGTGCCATTTGTTAGCTCCCATGCATGTCGTGAACGTGTGCGCCATTTTTCGCTTCTTTAATGATCAATACTTCATCATTGAGTCGACCCTTCACTGCATGCATTCTTTCATGTTCTGTTACGTGAGTTGTGTGCCTCACATCCTGTTTGTGTGTGTGTGTGTGTGTGTGTGTGTGTGTGTGTGTGTGTGTGTGTGCGTGTTTTGTCTATAACTTTTATTCATCATGCATCTTTACCACTGTTTTGTTACATTTTGACCCTTCACTGCATGTATTCTTTCTTGTTCTGTTAAGTGAGTTGTGTACATTACATCCTGTGTGTGTGTGTGTGTGTGTGTGTGTGTGTGTGTGTGTGTGTGTGTGTGTGTGTGTGTGTGTGTGCGTGTGCGTGTTTTGTCTATAACTTTTTTTTATCATGCATCTTTACCACTGTATTGTTACATTTTGACCCTTCACTGCATGCATTCTTTCTTGTTCTGTTAAGTGAGTTTTTTGCATTACATCCTGTGTGTGTGTGTGTGTGTGTGTGTGTGTGTGTGCGCCGGTGCGCGTGTGTGTGAAAGTGTCTTGTCTGCGTGAACTGCAAGTTCCTAGACCCCAAAAGGGTCCTATCAGCGCTCATCTCTTCAGCGCTCATCTCTTGGGCTACTATCAGCGCTCATCTCTTGGGATACTTGTCTGGCAACGAGCGAATTTTGGATACCTACATTGCATCACTTTACTCTGGGACACTTTTTGGCACCCCCGTAGCCTAGCTATTCGCAGCATTGGTCCGGACTTGCAGCAACATGGCAACGCATCCTTGGCACCACAACGGGATATGGCAATCGCGAGTCATTGTTAGTCCTCTATTTTGAGCGACTATATACTTCCTATAACCCCAATGATCCCAGACACGATAACCTGTAGTGGGCAGGGTAAAACCCACGATGAATGTGTTGTGCTGGGTGAGGGGTTTGCAACACATGTTTTTGTTGGGCTGTATGGGGATAGAATGTAATTTACGTATTCTTGATTCTTGAACAATGCGACATGTCACCCAACGTATTCTTGACCTAACGTGCACAAGGGTCTCAGCCTAGAAGAGCAATTGCATTGTGTCCTCGTCCCCATTCACGACAGCATGATCTTTGTTGTGAGTTGGTCACCCCTGCAATGAAACAGCGGTTGACTTATCAGATGCACATAACTTTTTTATGAGTTTTTTCAATCTAGTACTTATTTTCGATTTATAAGATTTCGATCTTGAGCGCCTGAATTATCAGATGCATTGATCTTTAGCCTCCGAAATATCGGATGCATTGATCTTTTGTGCCGCGATTTATCAGACGCATTGATATTTTAGAGGTTGAATTATCAGATGCATTGATAATTAGGGCATGACTTACCAGGTGCATCAATCTTTACGTGAATGAAAATCAGATCTAGTGATGCGATATTTGATACAATATATCGATTTTCGATCTTTATTCACTGAATTGATCAAGATTCTCGATATTTAAGTTTGAATTGATCGAGATTCTCGATCTTTAAGTTTGAATTAATCACGATTCTCGATCTTTAAATTTGAATTAATCATGATTCTCGATCTTTATGCTCTCAATTTCGATTCGGACCCTTAGGCTAGCTCCCCCCGCTCGAGGGCGCTGATCATCCTAGCTAGTCAACATGAGTTGGTCAAGTCGGGCTTGCTTGACTTAGGCTACATTGCGACTCCACTCGTACCGAAGTTGGGGGGAAGGCCGGAAAAAAAAGCCCTCGCTCATGTCGTCGAACGCCCCGATTCGATCCGCGCACACCCTCGTCCGAGATAGTAGCCGCTCCTCCCGCCGCAACCCTCCTCCTAGCATAGGTTGCCCCCTCCCATCGGGGCAAGTAGGAGAAAACGATATCCGCAAGTGGTTGCTGTTTGTCGCTCCCCCCGCCGCGTAGTATGTCATGTCCCGGTCGGATGTTAGCTGTTTCCGGCACCGATTGATCCGTGCAATACCGACCGCACCCTCCCGTCGTGGTAAACGCCGCCAAAGGGCCGCCCATGCGGGTGGTGTGATTTCGCGATAACCCTTACACACTGCTTTGGGCAATCGTATCGATGGCGATTACCAACCATGGAACAGGTTGGGTGGGAAAGTCCGATCGGGGCTCCGAACTCAAAGGTGCCGGCTACGGACGTTTTGACCAAAACCCCCCGTACAAGTTTTTTCCGGCTGCGGCCGATATAATATGAACGCCACCATACCGTGCCGTTCCTCTCACCGCGGATGTCCTCATCGTTGTAGGTGTCGAGCTCCACCCCCTCTATGGGTCTGCTTGTCCTCAAGAGCGCTTGTCGACGTCGATCGAGCGCCCTTCCCTAGCAATATTTCCCGGCTTTTTGTCACTATCTCCAATACCCGCGTCCCGCCATTTATATGTATGTACCCTCCTCGCCAAAAAATATTTCACAGGCACGGCGCCCGCCACCACATCGGGGGAGTAATTTGAAATTTGAAATTAAACACTCCAATACCAGTAAAAACCGGTTGGAGTCTCTCGCCCCCCCCTTTACAACGCCTAACTGGACTTAGAAGCGTGAGGTGGACCGTGAACCACTAATCCCAACCTCTCCAATGGCAGTGACGATACCGTCTAAAACATACCCGTATCCATGTATTTATTATTTTTTGTATTATTATCCATGTATCTATACGTTTTTTTTTTTTTTTGGATACTGTATGAAATAAAAAATGTCGCTAATCTCCACGATACGCGGCAAGCTCCAGCCGCTGCGGGGTCGCTGATGAGCAAGGTTGTTCAGCTTGAGCTAGTCGAGGCGAACCTGCCTGACCTCGGCTCTTGTGCGACTCCGGTCGTGCCGGAGCTTGGGGGGAAAGGCAGGTGAAAAACCCCCCTCGCATAGGTCGTCGTCGGTCCCGCCTCGATCCGTGCTCAACCCCGCCCGAGGTATTAGCCGCTCCTCCCGACGCAGCTCGCCACCTAGCCGAGTCTTCTCTCCTCCTTCGGGGGCTGAGAAGAGAAAATAACTAGGCTGCATACGGTGTCCGGCTGGCTCTCCTGCCCCCGAGCCTGATTTTCTCTTGTCCCCTGTCCTTTTCCCGTCTGTTTCCAACACCTATCTGATCGCGCTGTGGCCGTCCGGACCCTCCCCCGGTGGTTTACGTTGTTAGGGGGCCGCCTTTACGAGCAGTGTGCCGTTACGATAACCCTAGGCACACTGCCTGAGGCAGCCTATCGATAACCGGGTACCGACTAGGGAAGGGGTTGGAAGAACACAGGGATCGAGTCGCCGGTCCTCAAAAGATGGTGGGTACGGGAATTTTTCCAAAAGCCCCCCGTACCGGGATTTTCCGGCGGCGAACGATCCTATTGACCCCCGCCGCCAGCCGTGCCGCTCCTCCGGCTGCGACCCACCTCCGTCCTGCGTAGCATCAGGCCTCGCCCCCAGGGGAGACCTAAGGCTCTCGCAGGGCCGGCGACTGCTAGCGAGCGCCGTGCCCTAGCGCTGCTTCCCAGTTGTCCGCCGCCAGATCCAACTCCCTCGTCCCTCCGCTGATCAGTCCGTACCCTTCTTCGCCAAAAAATATTTCGCAGACGCCGCCCCCGCCCCATCGTCGGGAGAGTATCTGCGAGTATTTAGTCGCGGAAAAGACATATCGGACGAGCCGAGCGGGAGATCCATGTGCCGGTGTACGGATATTATGTTTTTCCAAAACCCTCTGTACATGGCTTCCCGACAGCGGCTGATCCTGCGGATCGCAGCTGTCGGTACCTCGTTCAGCCCCCTATCGTGCCAGGCCTGGCACGGCTATGGGGTTACCAGCGCCCACCGCGTGGAGGTAGAGGTAGGTGCCGACGGGCGACGGGCCTGCGAGCGCACCCCTCTCCGGGGCCGCCGCCGCTGCGCCGCCGGCGGGCGCCTCGGGGGAGTATATGTGAGTATTCAGTCGCGAGAAAACATATCGGACTGCCCAAGCGGGAGGTCTTGTTGCTAGAGTACGGATGTTATGATGGCGACCCGGCGCAACACCTGCGACCAAGATTACCCCTTCCTCGAGACAAGCAAATGCGGCGGCAAGTACTCCGCTACCTTGAGCAGAGAGAGTTTAAGCACTAGCAACGCGTTAATTAGTGATGATGTACAAGGTAGCTAGCTTACATTCGAACTCAATGTTTTACCATTAGCGGTACTCAAATCTCCCGTTAATGGTTGTCGGCCGACCATATCGGTGCCTTTGCCGGCCGCCACCTCTCTCCTCTTACTCCCTTTGTCCCAACACATGTGTCGTGGACTCTTAGTTACAGGAAAGAAGGCCATTAAGTGACACCCATTACTTTCCGATGCGTGGTTAAGGATGTGGTCGAGTGTGCCGAGGGTCCCGGGTTCGATACCCGTGAGGGGCAAGTTTCTTGTACATAGGCGAACCACGGTCGAGGATAAGACCCCACCTTCCACATTAGTTTCGGAGCTGGGCTGCGGTCCGGAGAGAATCCGGGGGTGTCGTGCTAATATCGTGAACTAGAACTTACTCGAAAGAACGCCACTTAGCGTCATCCATTGAGTTCCGATGCGTTTGTTAAGCCTAATGCGCCTAAGGTTCCGGGTTCGATACCCGTGAGGGGCTAGGTTCCGGTACATAGGCAAATCACAGTCTAAGATAAGACCACACCTTCCACAGTTGGCTCGTGTAATCATAGCACTTCCATCTCCGACAAACCATTCCAAGGGCAACAACTAAGCAGAACTCTTGGCAAACAACATCGCCGACGGACCACCCCCCCCCCCGCCCCCGATTCAATCCACTTCAAGCGGGCTGAAATCACCCTGGGTCCTTTATGATCGGACTCACCGGGTATCGAACCCGCGACCTTCTGCGTATTAGGCGTGCGTATTAGGCGTGCTAATGGCTTGCTACGTCTGTGCATTGACTACCGAGGCCTTAATGAAGTTACGCGTAAAGACGCTTACCCGCTTCCACGTGTGGACGACACGCTCGACGAACTTAAGGACGCGAACTTTTACACCCACTTCGACCTCGCCTATGGCTTCTGGCAAGTTCGAGTGCGAGACCATGACATTCACAAGACGGCGTTTCAGACCCTTGATGGCTTAATGGAATGGGTCGCCATGCCGTTCGGTCAACCTTCCGCCGCACTCACGTCCATGAAACGTACAAACACAGTGGAATTTATGTGGGGCGTGCACAACAAACGCCTCCTCTCCAGAAATATATCTCTAAAATGCATCATGTGTGGTCAATTTACAGGCAACGGACACATGGCGGGCAACTGTCCGTCTATGTATGGTCTCCAACAAGATAGACATATTAACAACGCTCTCGAGCGTCTCCTCATCCAACTTGAAAGTGCTAACGGTGACGGATGGGGGATCATCACCGGTGACTTCGGCAATTGATATGTATCAAATCATCCACGGCCGAAATTTTCAATTGTTGAGAGCGTCGCATGTGACTCAACATGTCGTGCACCCAGTATTCATATGCTATACGTTTAGATGCGGATCAAGGCCCCCAGCCATCCTCCCTTACCCATTGTCATGCTGTCGGAACATATCTTGCTTGTTCGACTCCGATCCCGTGCACACAAACGCGACTTCATCCGTCTCCTCGAACTCCGCCTCGTGGGATACTTCTCCTCACGCCGCCGACACTGTACTATTCGAAAACATGAATAGGTGAATGCAAATACTACACGATAAACCGCAACCTCAAAGACACCCACAACATCGTCCTCCATAAATACACCCTACTCGCAAATGCGCTACTCTCACATTGGCGTGGAACGCATGTCAACATCATCACCGTAATCATGAGCCACACAAGCACACCACACGCTATCACCCTCACAAGTATCGCCTCTCTCATCGACCCGAGAACGGGCACAAAGGACAAACCTCCTCCTACCACCTCCCCCCCCCCCCCCCCCCCGAGACACCTCATGCATCCCATCTCACGTCTGCATATACACCTCTCCAATGGGTCCATCATCTACTCCGCATGTACCGATTCAAAACCTTAAGTACTTACAAGCAGCTTCACCGCGTCACCCATACTTTCACACCCAACATACCCTATTCCCAGTGACACACACTCTACCATACCCTCCATGGGGGATGTAAAGCCCCGCCACTACTTCGGAGAGGATGGGTAAGGAGACCTAGAGACTCCCGGTCTAAATTGTGCATACGAACAATCATAGTAGATGGTTTATGCAAGAAGGCCCTTTGACATATGCTTTTGCAAACCATGTCCATGTTGTAAATCATTTTCATTTTCATGCAAGAGGATCCATGACGTTGGAAATGAGCCGCGGCCATTCGGGAAGCGACACCCAAACATTGCACTCACTAATTGTTGCACATTATTCCGGTCGCTACATTTACATCATGGAAGAGTTCGACTTCATCGGCGAGGAGGACGAGCGTGGCTGGAGAAGTGACACGGTCTGGCGGAGTGGCGGCGGCGATCCTTTTGATCGTCCGCCGCGGGAATTTCATGTACGGAGGGTTTAGACATTTTTTCCGTACCCGCGGCCCGTTGGATCATGATCCGGTGACCCAATTTACTTACCCCTTGTCTATACCCACTATCACGCACCATAAATGAAAACGAAAATGTTTTGCAACACGTACCGCTAATGCGTTGTGCAGCTACTGTCTAAGGGCCTTCTTGCACATGTCATCTAAGACTTAAAATACATTTTTTGGTCGGCATCCCTAATCATGGATACTCCTAGGGACTAAGGAAGTAAAACCGTGTAGAGGAGTGTAATCACCCTCCGGCTTGCCGGGGGCTGGAAGACACTACACTACATACTACTCACCGGTAAAGTCCCGTTTTATAATCCACAAAATCCCCCTCCACCGCGGGATAAAAGAAACAACATACAGTTAGTGTTATCGGTAAGTACGATCGCCTTGCTAAAGGACTAGCCTGCTAGCCCCCCTCTCCAACTGTACTAGCGCCCTCTCCAATATTGGCACACCTTTCGGAAAGCACGGTAAAGGCAGTTAAAGATGTTCCACCGTTGGGATTTCCCTCCGGGGCTTAGTAGTTCGAAGCGCGGGCGACTAATTGGAATTGAAATTGTTTACAACATGTACCGTATGCGCCGGTTTACAACAAGTACCGTATTCGCCGGTCTGTAATATGTTTCGTTCGGAAGGAAAGTGACTTACGAATTACAATTTGTTGTATTGTGGTTCGAGCAGTACAAAAATGGGGCTGGGAAGCACAAAGATGGGGAAATTTTATCATATCTAGTGCGTTGTTGGCAAGTGTAGCAACGTAGTCTAGCGGGAGGGGACGTTGGGTATTAGGCTAGGCATTACTATGTGACGGAGCGGGACGATCGCAGTGGTGCCGCCGGTCCTTCGGCGTCGGACGGTCGGAATACTCCGTGGGGAGTGGTCCGTGTTTGGGCAAGCTTCGGATGATCTGGGAGGGGGGGATGGGAGGGGATGCTTTGATTGGGGCGGTTAGTGCATATGTGGAGAGCATGGTCATGGTAGCGGGCGGAGGGTTGCGAGCAGGGTGCATGCGGCGCCGTGTTGGCCCATTCTCGGCGGGTGACCTCAGTTGTCCGGATGTGTGGACGCGTCGGGGGACTTGTGAGGGAGAGGAAAGCAGTGTCGAGGCAGGGATTGGAGTATATGGTGAATTTCGGTGTATCAAGTGGGTTTTCCTTGGGGGCCTTGTGTTCGGATTTGTACTGGTCACACGAGTTGGTAGCTCGCGACCATGCCATGGTTTTCTGTTCTTGTTGACTTGGGTTTGGTCGGCGGCGGACGGGAACGTCCGGGCGCTCAAACGGGCGAGAGGGAGTGCGCGTAGCTGGTTGTTTAGTGTTTTTTTGTAGTCTTTGCTTTTCCGGAGAGTATTGTAGTACTTTCGGTGTATTTCGTATCGGGTTGGAATGTGGTGGCGCGGAAGCTGTCGTTTTGACGAGATTCGAAATAATAATGATAGCGCCTTTGAGTATGTACCGTCTGTGTGTCTACGGATCCATTGACATGGGTGAGCTTTGCTCGGATGGGGAGAGGTGACTGGTGCCCATTGTCCAACGGGTCATGTGACCACCAATCTGTCGCTCATAGGGAGGCCAAGCCCGGAGCGAAGACGGTCGGTGTCGCTCATCCGCGCTATAGACCCATCCCTATTTTTCGATCGGGTCAGTAGTACTTTGGAATTTATCACTGTCTTTAGTGACGGTAGGATATGTTTGAGGGTGACTATTCTAAATGAAAATGAAAGTGAAAATGATTTACAATAATACCAACAAACTGGACCGGCTATTGTCTAACGGCCATCAATTGCTCAGCTACTTAGGACACTTAAAAACAAAGATTGGGCCGGGTACTCTTCGACTAGGTACACCTATCGACATATTGAAATTGAAATTGAAATTGTTTACAACATGTACCGTATGCGCCGGTTTACACCAAATACCGTATGCGCCGGTTGCTGTCTCTGGGCCCTCCCAACTATGCCGTGCAGGGAACTTACAAGTAAGGGCTAGTGCCTCGGGGATATGTGTATGATAAGTACTACATTTGTATGACTAATCATACACCAGAGTCTCGTAAAAAACTGGTCACCCCCACGCGAGGAAAAGTTAGTACTTTGTAAAACTTCAGGGGCGTGTACCCCAAAGTGTCCTTAGCTTAACTCCGTCGGCTCACGACCCAGGACGGGGCGGAACCTGTTCGAACGGCTGATTTGGTCTGATCGCTTGTCGGCATACACCACCACAACCACGAAAACGACCGTGACGCGAAAGGCATCTTTCTCTACCCGCATATACTCCCTTTTACATCTAAAAGGTTGTGCGTGACGACAAGAACGGTACCAGAGCTATGGGACGGTCGGCGCGTCCGTCGGCTACTGTGTGGGGTGGTCAATTGCGTCGACATGCCGCTAGAACACGATCCCGCACGCAACTTTTACGCTAAACTAGACAAAGCTGGCAGTGCAACTCCCAGACCCACACAGATCATCTACACAAAATGCGTTGCAGTGCGAATGCCCTTTCAATCCCCCCGACTAGCTATGCAAATTCCATGTGCACTTACGGACGATGCGTTACTCGTACCATTTATTACAGAGGGTCGGTAGTGAGTGATACCGGTCCGCGGACTATCGAACTCACACTACCGAACTACCTTCTATGGTGGGGTGCTTTCGCTAGCTATAGTTCGAGCTTAATGTCACGGCCTACAAGCGCAGAAAGCATACCCGACCACACCAACGACGACCTCGTTATGGAGCCTCGTTATGGCGAGTCTTCCGATGACGAAGGCGACCACGCTCCAAGAAAAACACCGTACCGGATCCCCGAGACGGCTACCTCCTTGACGTAGCGATGCTCCCACCTGTGCTTAAAGTCACCGTTGCAGTATGCAACCCAAACATATTAGCGATGTGGGAGGTGTTGAGAATAATTACTGTGGGGATAATGTATGCCTAATTGGAATGCGTGGTGCTCTATGTGTTATGGTGAAGGGGGGGGGGGGGGGGGGGGGGGGGGGGGGGGGGGGCGGGGGGAGGGGGGAGAGCCTACATGTGACAAACGGACGAGTAGACATCTTGAAGCTGTGTATCATGCTTTCCCACGAGAACATACACGCCGACTTGCGTGCTTAACAATTCTTCATCACCTAATACTAGCCCTCGGGGATAGATTGAATGATGCGTATTGGTATTCATAGAAATGCAAATTGATAAGCCATGCATGGATAAAAACATGTAGCTCAACATGGCGTGTGCACCGAATGGCGAATGAAGTCAAAGATGCACGCATGACTATGTTGCGGAATGCTTGGTTCGGGCATGTTTAAGGAAAAGAAGTTGAGAAAAGTCAATGTCATTTAGTTTCTATTGGATATTGAATAGGCACTTACCTTCTTGCTGCACATAGCTACTTCACCGAAATCGTGAAGTACGCACAACCTCTTTCCCAAGGCCTTCCTCCCATCAGAAATCTACACAAGAAGCAGAGACCATGGTTTACCTTAGCACTGCAATGGATCACTTTAAAACTAGTATCAACAGGCGGACAAGTGACAACATGATAAGTGACAACAGTAAAATTAGTGACAACAGGCAAGTGCAAACGGCGCATAAGAGTTATGTTGTGTTACGTCCACTATAAAAGCTCAGGAGGCCTGGCGGCCTTGGCGTGCACTACGTCAACCCCTATCTCTAACTTTGAGGTGCCATGCTATATCGATACCTATGCTATATCTCAACAGTGTTGTGTGTCTGTTTCGAAGAAAATCCGTGGATAGGTAGCGTTAGTGACTACTGATGCGATGGAGGTAGCTTAATAGATGTTCGTGCTCGACGACTACAACATATGCGTCACCTACTGTTGGAGCTTATCAAGTTTCACATTCAAAAAACCCAGCCCTATTCGACCCGAACTATTTAGGAGCCTTTTCAGATTGCATACCAGTCGTTGGTCTCCAACGTGTTACAGGATCACGTTGTGTCAACCCAACGTCGGGACAGGTGATTACTATCCGGACCGTTATTCGGCCGAACCGAAAGATCCAAAGAAGAACGCGTCCACACCCTAAACAACACTGAACGCTCCGAAAACGGTCACAACAAACGAATATGCTACCTCAAGTGGAACCTCGACGAGGGTATCTTGAAGAGTACTTCCTTTCTGTGCGTTGAGTGTGGGACTTTGCAATTAGCGCCCCGCGCACGGCACGACAGCGATTGGCTACGAACACCTAATGCTACTCGACCTCCTAGCTTTTGGTGACATAAGGCGGGTCCGTACGGAATAAATACGCCCCACGGCCGCACCTCTAGTATCTTGAACCCTTCCCTCCCCCAATATTCAGCGGGCGTGGTGCACCATACCTTATGATAGGGATGGTCGCTCGATCTGTAGCCGAAGTCGGTGGTGCAGACGATACTGAGCTTAGGCGTGTCTGCCGCTACTTTAGATATTCACTGACTGTACATAGCGGTATTTAACAGAAAAAGTACTGATTATGAAAACGCGTAATCATACAGGCCGATGTATGATATATCAGATCATACACATATCCCCGAGGCACTAGACCGTTAACCACCTATATCCAACCTCTCTAGGGATGTTCGGGGGTTTTACTCTCCCCCGGGGAGTTGTGCAAGATGAGGCGAGGGCGGCGTGCATTCAGGGGCGTGCGAAGGGGCAATGTGCGGAGGCGCGGCGGGAGGTCGTGCGGGATTTGATGCGGTATATGAGTAGGAGATGATGTAGCCATTGGACAGTATGCGTGTGGAGTTGTGCAAGGATGCGAGACGTGTCGAGGCGTGCTTTGGAGATGAGTTTGTCAGGAGGGTCTGTGCGGGCGGGGAGTAGGGAGGTGAGACTCGTGATGGTGGAGGAGTGCGGTGTACCTGTGCGGCTCACGACGATGGGAAGGATGTCTACCATTGTGCCTGGCTAGTGGCAGCATACGGCGTTTGCAAGGGGAGTGTATTTGACAC
Organism: Tetraselmis chui; assembly: GCA_026401115.1. Classification (NCBI taxonomy): domain Eukaryota; kingdom Viridiplantae; phylum Chlorophyta; class Chlorodendrophyceae; order Chlorodendrales; family Chlorodendraceae; genus Tetraselmis; species Tetraselmis chui. Next base: position 25,572 of record JAPMLY010002052.1, read on the forward strand.
ATATGAGGTGAGCTGTTTGGGAGAGGTTATTGTCCGTGCAGATCTTCCATTCCCCTATCTGTTTGATGGATGCGTGACGGCGGCGACCGTTTGTGTGACCGACGAATCGAGGTTCGAGGAGGCGGATAAAGTCGGGTTTGTGTGCGGGGGGTCGTAGTGCGGGGGGGGAGAATTTCAGGCGGGAGGACGACGGGACACGAGGTTAGGGAGTCGGGTGAGAGACCTTCGTCAGCAGCAACAAGGCGGGTGGGCATGTGGGTGGGGTGAGGTGGGTTGCAGTCAAGTGGAGTGTGGGCAGGAGAGGGGGAAGCAAATGATTTTATGGGTTTGTTACCGAAGTCTGCGATGATGGTTTCCCAGCGTCCACCGTTGTGGCGTTCCAGGAGGGAGAGTAGGAGTTGCAGCGCGCTGTTGTGGCGGTCCTGTCTCCGGCCATATATGGTGGGGCAGTTACCGGCCATGTGGCCGTTGCTAGTGAATTGGCCACAGAGGGGGCAGCGTAGGGTGGGGTTGTGTGTGAGGAGGCGGGTGTTGTGGACGCCCCACATGAATTCTTGCTTGTGGGTGAACTGGATATTTGTGAGGGTTGTGTGTTTTTTGTGGAAAGAGAAGTCGGCGCCGTCCTCCGCGGCGCGGGCGAGGAGGGCTCCGTGTTTGGTTGTTTGCGTGAGGGGTGTGTGTGTGTGTGTGTTTGGTGATGTAGGTGTGTGCGTCAGCTTTGAGGTTGGTGTAGATGTAGAGCAATCGGTGGGGGTGGGGGTGGGTAGGTTTACCGATGTGGGGGTAGAAGAGATGAGTCGGAAGCCGTCTTCCAATTGGAGTTGTATATCCCATTCCGTGAGGTGTTCCGGGGCCCATTCGACCATGTATTGGGTTTGTCCGTATTCTGTGTCTTTGTGTTTGGAGATGATGCGCGTCACGTCGCAGGGGGGGAAGTGGTGGTCTGAGGGGGTGAGGTATTCTGTGTCTATGTGCGTGATGGGTGCAGTGGGGGTGTAGATGTTGGTGCGGGAGGAGTGGGTAAAGGGGGAGAGGTTGGGAGGAGGGCGGGGAAGGTGTGAAGTGAGGAGGGGAACCCATGAGGGGTGGAGAGTGGTGGGGGGGGATGCTTGTTTGGGGTTGAGGTTTGCGACGGGGAGGCGGTTGTGGACAGTGTCGGAGGGTTCGGTGAGGACTGCGGCGAGAAGGCGAATTGGGATAGAGAGGGAGGTGGTGGACCCCGTGAGTTTGGAGATGGACTGGCAGGATTTGAGGATGATGGAGGAAGGGGTGGCACGGAGGAGGACTTGTGACCATTCGGTTATGTGATTTTGCCAGAGGGGGTTAAGACGGGGAAGGAGGGAGGTGTGTGTCTTGCGGGGTGAGAATTCGCGGTATGCTTGTTTGTATGTGTGTGGGTCTGTGATATGTGTGGCTCTGTCTCTGAGTGATGTAAGGAGCGCGGTATCCTGGCTGGTGAAGTGGGTGCGGATTGTGGAGGCAATGGGGTTGGTGAGGGAGAGGGGGGGGGTGTTGTGAAACATGGTTCCGGCATCGCGTTGGGCGCGCACTAGGCATCTTAGCGTGGGGGGGGAGAGACTGCCCGACATTATCGATTCAATGGGCCAGTGGGAGTATGTTGTGGAGATGTTGTGTATGTGGGCTCTGGCCATGTGGCTATTGAACCATGCAAACACAGTTATTGTGGAAGATAACGTACGCAAACGTAGTTACAGTCACAGTCCCGCAAACGGAACAGTTAAGGCGACAACCAGCCTACAGGCGTGGTGTCGGGACAACAGAAGTGATGGAGCTGTAGCCTAGCGACAGCTCTGTACCGAGTCAAACAGTTTATCGGTATGTCCGATCTAGACATATACTAATCATATCTAGAATAGCTTACAGTAGCTATCTGCAACTAATACGTATGCGGTATTACTTACAACACTCCCCTTGCAGGTAGCTACGGGATGAAGCGTTGCATTGGGTCTTGTCCTCCAATGATCGCACTTCGGTGTCTTTCCAGTGCAAGTCTTGGAAGGAGTTTGGTGAGCATGTCACCGTCGGCAAAGCCTGTGAGTTGGAGGCTGTGGTCCAGGCCCCCCCCCAACGTGAGGCGCATGTGGATGGTGCCATGAAGGGAGCGGCGGGCCTTTTGCAGAGCGCGCCAATGTGCCTCCGTGGGTGAGGCATGGGCGGAGCCAAGGATGCGCAAGACCGTGGAGACAGCGGGGCGCGTGCAGACGGGGGCATAGTGGGGGCTGCCCAAGAGACTGGGGTGGACGTCTGGGTCAAAGTCGGGGGTTGCGTGTGTCGGTCGCCCGATGACTATGGGGTCAACGGTTGGGCGACGACGGCCACCGGGGGTGTGGTCGCCACGCTGGGCTGGGGAAGAATGATGTCCATGTAAGGGAAGAAGAGGTGGGACACCGGGAAAGGGAGAGCGGCCGGCCATGGGAGGCGGCGGGGCGTATGAATGCGGGTGCTCACGGGAGGGGGGGACGCCGTGAGAGGGCGTCTCCGGGATGAGAGGTATGGGGTGGTGTGGGGCATATCCAACGGGGGGGTAGGGAGGGGGTGGCGGGAGTTGTTCAACTGCGATGTCGTGTAGGGCAGAATCAGCGGGGGGATATTGGGGGGGTGGTTGCAAGTGTTCACCTACGAGTTCGGGACGCGAGAGCTCGCGGTGCGCATCGGGACGGCGTTGGGCTACAGGGGGGTGCGGATTAGCACCCGCAGCAGCAACAGCACCCTCGGCCGACTGCGAGTCGAAACGAGCTGTCAAGCGCGCCACTTGCGCAACGAGCAGCGCGAGAGTATCCGGGGGGTGTTCGAGGGGGAGGGTGTGCACGTGGTGGCCGTCCGGAAAGTGTGCGAGGTGAGCATCGTGGCGGCGCTGAGCGACAGGGGGGTGCGATATAGCAGCCGCAGCAGGAAGAGCAGCAATGGCGGCCGACCGCGAGTCGAGATACGCGTCAAGGCGCGTCAGTTGCACACGGAGGAGCTCGAGGACACCCTGGGTAGTATCGACAGTGCTCTGCAGGTGGAGGGTGTGGCCGTCGTGGCTGTCCCGGACGGGTTCGATGTGAGCAGCGTGGCGGCGTTGAGCTACAGGGGGGTGCGGATGAGCACCCGCAGGAGCAACAGCACCTTCGGCCGACCGCGAGTCGAGACGAGCTTTTAAGTGCGCCACTTGCGCAACGAGCAGTGCGAGAGTGTCCGGGGGGTGATCGACCGTGCTCTGCTGAGAGCCTGGGTCAGGGGAACCAACAGGTGAAACAGGCGGGTTTTTCTGCGCCATTTCGACAGAGGGCAAAAAAGAAAGAGCTGGATGAAAAACAGGCAGCGGTAAAAACCGCTAGCCGGACTCGTGCCTAACAGCGGTATGCAAAGAGACGGCCTGATGCCCGCCGACCCCTCGGCCTGTAGCCCCGGGGTGTCTCAGAGCACCTTCTATGTATCCTCCACCCAGTGTGGGGCACAAGTCGAGGCCAAGGCCAGGACAGGTGGAGCGCTGCGCTGGTGGCTGATTCGCTAGGCTAGGATAAAAATAAAAATAAAAGGTAAGCTACGGCTGGCGTGCGACTTGTGGATGCGTATTCACCCGACAGTGCACCCCCCCGTTCTCCAGCTTGGACCTGTGTGCACCCTGTCCACACACGACGAGTGCGTCGGTGTGGGTGGCTGGCTATCTCCGTCGGGTGGCTGACTTAAGAGGGGTGGTGGCGGGTTTTAAAATCGCAGTTTATACGGGCGATACCGCCGACTACAGGTTGAAAGTACTAGGAGTCTAAGGAAACTTGCCTTCTGCGGGAGAGCTGTCGATCGCAGCTCGCCGAACGAGGTTGTCGCGCGTGAGTGACGTGAGGCGGGGGCCCATAACCTATTGAACCATGCAAACACAGTTAGTGTGGAAGATAACGTACGCAAACGTAGTTACAGTCACAGTCCCGCAAACGGAACAGTTAAGGCGACAACCAGCCTAGAGGCGTGGTGTCGGGACAACAGAAGTGATGGAGTTGTAGCCTAGCGACAGCTCTGTACCGAGTCAAACAGTTTATCGGTATGTCCGATCTAGACATGTACTAATCATATCTAGAATAGCTTACAGTAGCTATCTGCAACTAATACGTATGCGGTATTACTTACAACAGTGGCCCCTATAAGTTGGTGTAGATGAATTCTTGCTTGTGGGTGAACTGGATATTTGTGAGGGTTGTGTGTTTTTTGTGGAAAGAGAAGTCGGCGCCGTCCTCCGCGGCGCGGGCGAGGAGGGCTCCGTGTTTGGTTGTTTGCGTGAGGGGTGTGTGTGTGTGTTTGGTGATGTAGGTGTGTGCGTCAGCTTTGAGGTTGGTGTAGATGTAGGGCATGGGTTCCCCTAGGGTTTGTGGAATGAGGGTGTATGGCGAGGTCCAGTGGCCTATCGTGACATGTGAACCTGTGGTGTATGTAATGTCGGGTGGGTGGCCATCCGCGGCTTGGTTGGCGAGGGTGTCTGCGAGGTCGTTACCGAGGGAGTGGTTGTGTGCTTTAATTTTGCCGAGGTGTGTGCGGATGCCTGCGTCGCAACGGGTTTTAAGGGTGTGTGTGATGGAGTGGAGCGTGTCGCGGTGAATGTTGTGTTTGTATGCGGAAGGGCAGTTTAGGTATCCTTGTATGAGGCAGAGGGAGCACGCACTGTCTGTAAGGAGGTGACCTATCGACATACCTATCTGCAATGTGTGGCTGTGTGCCGACGTTCCTCGGAGGTTAAAAATTGTAAGCAACCGTAGAAATTGCCATAGTCCCCCGCCTCAACAGTAACAACAAAAAAAAGTGCAATCACGAAAAGCAGATCTACAAAAAACCTTGCCACTTGAGCCACAACAAAAAAAAAGCAAAATGAAACTGCTGCTCGATCTTCACGATGCACGGCCATCTCCCACCGAACCGGGGTGTCGATGGGCCTAGGCCGATAGGCGTTCGAGAGGGGCGACGGGCCTGCGTAATTGAAAATTCAAAATTGTATACAACGATCACGGAGTTAATGGCTTTTCTCTTCGGGCGCCCACGTGATCAAGCCTTGTAGAGCATCTTTTTGATCGTAGGATATACGACATGAATCCACTAATCCCAACCTCTCGAATGGCAATAACAATACCGTTAAATTCATGATAGTAAACAATAGTTGTACACTAGTTATGAAAAATAATTTATCGCCAGTCTCCACGATGCGAAGCCCGCTCCAACAGCTGCGAGGACTATGAACCGCTTGGCTGATGAGCTCGCGCTTGTCGCGACGGGCCTACCTCACCTTTGCTTATGTGCGACTCCGGTCGTGCCGGAGCTAGGGGGGGGAAGATAGGCGTAAAACCCCCTCACACAGGTTGTTGACGGTCCCGTCCCGACCCACGCGGCCAAGCGCTCCTCCGTCCAAGATATTACTGCTCCCCCCGTCATAGCTCGCCTACTAGCCTAGACTTCCCTATTTCTCCCGGTGCTGGGGAGAGAGGAAGTCCATAGCTACAAACGGTGTCTGACAGTCGCTCATGCCTCCGCGCCAGATTTTCTCATGTCCCATGTCCGTCTTCATTTGTTTCTAACACCTCTTTGATCGTGCGAAATCCATCCGTACCCTCCCCTAGTGGTTTACGTTGTAAGGGGGCCGCATGTACATGCAGAGTGCGGTTGCGAACCCTAGACATCCTGCCTTATGCAGCTTGTAGATTAATGGGTGCCGACTCGGGGAGGGGTTGGTTGAACCCGCTGATCGAGTCGCCACTCCTCAAAAGATATCGGGTTTAGAAATTACTTATCCGAAAACCGTCCGTATCGGGTTTTTTTGGCGGCGGTCGATCATGTGGACCTCCGCCCCCAAACCGTGTCTCTCCTCCGGCTGCGACCCTCCTCCGTCCTGCGTAGCTTCTAGCCTCGCCCCAATGGGGAGACTCGAAATTCGGAGGGCTTAACAAATGCAAGCGAACGCCTTGCCATGCGATGCTTCCCGGTTGTCCGCCGCCGGCTCCATCACCCGCGTCCTACCGCTGATCCGTCCGTACCCCCTTTTGACAAAACAGATTTCGCATACGCCGCCCCCGCCCCCTTGTCGGGAGAATATCTGTAAGTATTCAGTCGCGAAAAAACATATTGGACAGGCCAAGTGGGAGATCTTAGTGCGGGCGTACGGATATTGTGATTTTCCAAAAACCTCCGTACAAGGCGCTTCCCGACAGCAGCTGCTCCCGCGGATCGCAGCTGGCGGTACCTCGTTTAGCCCCCTACCGTGCCAAGCCTAGCACGGCTACATGGTTACCAACGCCCAGCGCGTGGAGGTAGAGGTAGGGGCCGACGGGCATGCGAGCGTACCCCCCTCCGGGGCCGCCGCCGCTGCGCTGCCGAAGAAAGGAGCGGAAAGGCTAGCGAAAACACCTCCTCACGCGGTCGCTCGTTGATCCCGCCGTCGCATCCCGTAAGCCGCCCCGCCCAAAGGTCGGAGCCGCTCCTCCCGACGCGACTTTTCCTCTTAGTCGAGGTCTCCCGTCACCTCGAGGGCAGCCACGGGGGGGAGCAATACTACGACACAGAAAAAGCTAGCGCTTTTGCCGCCGCGCTAAAAAGTTTTCCCGGCCATTTCCACGGCTTTTTTTCAGTCTGGTACCCCGGTACCTATCAGAAAAATCAGCAAGAGGCCGTGACTATTCTAGTCGGCCCCGTGCTGAGTGGGCCATTGTTGGGAGTGAAGTCGTATTGTAGTGGGACGGCGCGGAATGTCGTCCGGGGAAATATTTGCAGCGGCAGACTCGGAGGGATGGAGACGGGAACGTAGTGGCGTGGAGGCTGCCAAACGTGGGGGAAGACAAGTCTTGGCGTCCGGACACGTAGTTCTGCGCGCCATGCTTAATTATAGAATGTGCGAGCCCGGGTTGGCGTGGAGGCTCGCACTCTAAACATGGATGCTCGACGGACTCACGAGCGGCGGGGGAAGGGTACATGCGCACGGTTGCAAACCAGACACGCACCGGATATAATATGATATAGAAGGAGATTTTTTGTTTTAAAAAATTGGCGCGGGGGCAAGAGCGTTAGGTTTTCGTTTTTATGCGTCTAGACCCTCTTACCTACTAAATATCCCCGAGGTGACCGGGGACTTCGATAGGGAGGATCGCCGCGCCGGGAGGAGCAGAGCGGGGCGGTCGAGATGTGGAGGCTGGATCGACAAGCGATTACGCGAAGAGGAGGTAGGGGAGGTCACTAGCCTTTCCCCTTCACTTCTCCGGCGAGACCGGAGTGGTGCGGGAGCTAGATTGGTAGGTTGCCCCGTCGCTCTTATCAAACGCCGGCCGGCCTAGGTCCTAGCTAGGCTGGTCGGCACCCCGGTTCGATGGGAGCTGCCACCCCGGTTTGGCGGGAGCCGATGCCCGTGCATCGGGCCGAGAAAGGTTTAGCGACATTTTCATTTTGCATTCACGTCAATACGTCGAATTGGATCTGCAGTTCTGGACTTTTTTTAAATATGAGTCATAAAAGTTATTCCTGCTTAATATCGACAAGTGGAGGTACGATGGAACTTGATGCGAAGAACAAGTGTCGGTGTGTCGGAGTGTCGGTGTGACGTTATGAGTACCTTGTCGCAAAAGTACATGGCCTAATAGCTACTTCTAAGCGCCCTAAATCGCAGAGTTTTAATAGCCGTTAGCTAGTAACATCCAGGCCACTTTGCTGGTATTGTAAACTCTTCAATAAAAGTCCGGACAAGATTTCGCACCTTCGCAAGTAAAAATGTAACCCTGCGTCGATTTTATGGATAAATGTCCTGAAATTCTAGGCAATGCTTTCGCGCCTAAAATGGAATGCGCCGACAACTACGAGGGGCGAATTCGAGCACTGCCGGGTTTGTGTACTTGGGGTTATTGCGCCCGCACCCGTGCGGCACGCTCTTTCAAACAGTCGCCGTGCTTGTTAGACGAAAAGAGTAACGGGCGCACAAAGCCGCAATATGATGAATGATGATGCGACGGTCGCGCAAATATAATTCATAGGCGACGGAGGGAGGAGGTTTTGGGCAGGCCGCTGTGGGGGAAACGCATGAAATCGCGTATGTCGACTTACCACCGATATGCGCACAACCCAAGGGCAAGCCGCTTTCGGCCACATTGTTCAAACGATCATAACTTACTCATATATGGTAAAATTGTTTTAAAGCAGGTACCGTTGGACGCGTTATCAATGCGCGTCGAAAGTGCTGATTTTGGAGTTCAAACACTAATAAATTGATTTTATATGAATTACTTAATTTATTACGAATTATTCCGGCAAAGCGGAGCCGAAGTGCCAAGCAACACCCATCGAATTCGGCTCACCTCATGAGGCGATTTGTGCGGGATTTTTCGATATATGTTTACCAATTCTTCATTCCTACTGACTTCCGAGCCTAATTCCCGACGCGTGCCACGCGTTGGGCGGGTGTGGTTGGCACAAGCATATACCCAAGCATTCCAAAGTCCAAACACAATTGTCAACGTGATGCGTCCTTGACGGCGGAGTTGGACCTCGCCCCTCCCCTAAGCCAATCGCCCTCGCATGTTTAAAGCGTGCAGTTTTTATCCAAACCTGCGTCATGTGCGTTTTCTCTCGCTTGCTTTCCAAAAACATCACCCGTGCCAGCGGCGTGAACTTCCGTGCCCTATTCACACACCCGCAAACCCATACTCGCGCATTCAACACGGCACCCACTCCTCCAAACCCCCTCCGAAAAGCGCCCAAAAATACGGTTATGTGGAACATAGAGTAATATGCAGCTTGGTGTGAGCTCTTGAGCAATGCCCAAGCGTGGCGCTCAGAACGACGTGTATAGTTCAGACAATTTCATGGGAATTTATGACCTTAATTCGACAAACTCCACCGACAACACCCGCTTTAAGCTGAGGTCCAACCACCCCGAATGACGGCTTACTGCTTGCTTCTCGGCTCTCCTACAATTGGGTGGTACTCGGGTGTCGTCGTGCTTGACGAGGTGAGAGGGGAGCGTGTTATTGACTAGCTTATGTTTAACCATGATGCATGTCCGGACTTTTGTATTCAACAGCTTTCATCGGCTTTGTATGTAATACATCATGAGGGAGAGCTTCACATAAGCTGTAAGATCTTCAGGGGGTTGGTATTAAGTATATCACGCCGGTCGGAAGTCTCCACCCTAATGGAAATACACATGCCGTAATATCAGTTGAGAGGGGCCAAACAGAGGCGACACCTGTGATATTGTTGCATTATGATCGAATTGGCCATCGTTTCATGTGCATCTATAAGGAATGCCACATTTGAAGTTGGTGCCAGTTGATGGAATTACTTTACGTCGGTGCTGTCGCACATTGCTCTGCCAGTCCGTCTCGACCACAACCCATCGGTGATCAGAAAACAAGGGGTACATATGAAAACGTCAGCCAATATCGATTGCTAGTGTACATCCAAAAACTCGCTTTCGTTTTAAAGTTCCACATGCCAGGATCCCGACATGGCGATGCACCCCCTCAAGCCCGTCATGCAACGTCTGTGGTGAAAAAGAAATAAGCACTGGGTAGCCGCCTCGTGCATTAACATCGCAACCCTGGTAAGAAGGCACTGCGAGCATACCCTCAACATCACAATAACTAATAAGGATATTTCAAAACTTACAAATACAGAACTGAATGTTCTGCGGCACAAGGTAAGGACAGCTAAATTGCCACAGTTCAATACGTCAGAGAGAGACAAGATGAAAAGGGCGGACTAGGTCATCAGCATCGCCGCCGCAACGACTAGGAGTGAGGCAGCGGTGACGGGGGCGCTAACAACACTGCCACTGTCTCCCTCCTCTACGCCATCCTCCCCGTCCCCACAAAGCGGACAATCATCATTGGGGTCCACCACCACTGTGTCCGCCACCTGCACCGTCACGTCACCGAGAGTATCGCTGCCGAACAAAGCGGTCGGATTTCCGAGCACAGCCTTCAGGTCGGCCACGTACGCCTCCACTGCGGTGTCGGTCTCCGCCTTCACAAGGACGACCGAGTCTACGATCACGCTGCCCCCCTTGATGCTGGTGATATTGACTTGGCTGACGGGCACGTTCGCCGCTGTCGCCACTTTCTGAAGAAAATTCAAACGAAGTGCATCCGTGAAATCCTCTACGGAGGCCAGCCCCAGCGTGGCGCTCATCTTCAACGCCCGCTGCTTGTCGCCAAAGCTGAACAGCGGCACGCTGAGAAAATTACAGAGAAGACTCAATCCGCCCGGGTTAGACGAGTCCAGGAGCGGGACTGCTGAGAGAACTGACACGGCGTCGCACGTGGCAAGACGGGTGGAGCATGCGGAGGTGCACATGGGACCCATAATCCGACTCAGCATATCCATAACGTTTTCCCCAACGTTGGAGGCGCCGACATCGGCAAGCTGTCGCACAGCGCTCCCAATGACACCCATCAAGATCTCGCTCACAGCTGACAGCGGACCACCCTCCTCGGCTTCATCCTGAAGCAACCGACGGGCTTCGCCCGTGGCGTCTTCGCTCCCCATGGATGCCTCCGCCAGTACCATAAAGTCCTCCACGGAACCACCCAGACACACATCAATGGTCGTCTGAAAGCAGCTGTTAGCAAGCTTGTCGCACATCTCACCCAACCCTGCAGGCAGAAGGTCTTCAATGCTGGGCATGCCTTTTTCAGACATGTCTCCAGGATTACTGCCTTCATCTGGCATGCCGCCCTCGTCGTCCCCTGGCATGGGCCCCATCCCATCAAACATCGACGTAAAGCAGGTCGCTGTCTTTGCACTACACTCCAGCATCTTAATCACCGGGGAGTCGGGCTTAATCATGTCGCACCATCCTGTCAACGGCACCGTCACCAGGTCCGCCAGCCTGTTGATAGACGCCTCCTTCAGAACAGCCACTCGCTGCTCGGATGTCAACGCAGCGACGCCGTCTTCATCAGAGAACGCCTGCGCCAGCGCAATCATCGACTCCGGCATCATTGCCATGCCCAGCGCCGTGTCGTTCATCTCCCGGCCGTCAGGACCTTGCGGCAGTTCGGCCATACTATCTGCGCAGTCACTGTTGACAAAGTCGGCGAAGCAGCACGGCAAGCTAGTCAAGGGAACCATCGGTGCACACTCCCACTTCTCCATTAGTGCCGAGTGGCAGGACGTACAGAAGGGGTCTGCGACAGATGCCACAGCCTGCAAGTGCGGGCTCTCCGCCATGCTCGTAAGATTCCCCAAGTCCAAACTGCTTTCCGACATGGTCATCGCGGCGGGCAGAAAGTCGCGGAATGAAGCCTGGCATGTAGCGTCGAGCGCAGCGTGGCAACCGCACAAGGACATTACCACGGCGGCTACCTCGGGGCTGATGCAGGCCGATGGCGGCTGAACGGCAGCCAAGCAGCCCTCCGTGCACGAGTTAGCAATCGTCTCAGCAGACGCAGCAAAGAGCGTAGATGTCGGCGCCTCGCCAGCCTTGACCGCCAACAGCTTTGTGGCGTCGGTAAAGGAGCAAGCATCCGACAGCTCGGCCTCGGCCTCAGCATTGCCAGGGCAAGCCCAGGCGTCGCTGTCGTATCCCGGGCAGTCTTCACCAGCACAGCCCTCGTCCTCGCCGCCACCGGGGAACATAGTCACGGTGGTGGCAGGGGAAGTGGCCCTTGGCGTCGCTTCACGCGTCGCCGTGGGGGTGTTCTCGTCCGCCGCCGGCAATGAAGTGGGCATGGAAGTTGCGCCTGTGATTTCGTCAACCACGACCGTCTCGCACTCTTCCCCACCACACGACGAGAGGAAAGGGCATAGTGCGCCCAGGTCAAAGGTGGAGCCTACCATATCAAGTGGCAACTCGATTCCACCCCCCTCGGGCAGACCCGCCACGAAGAACGATATAAGCTTTTGAACCTCGTCATTGATCTGCTGTGTCGCGTTGGCCCTCTCCGTGAGGGTTTCCGACGAGCAGGCGTCCAAAATTATGTTGTTTATTGTCGTCGAAACGTTCGCCACTTGTGCTGACAGTGCCGCCTGCTCGTCGATACCGGATATGGACTGCAAGGCCAAGTCTAGGGCGTTGCTGAGGACCTGCAGATCGTCGGCAGAAGGTCAGTCAAGCAGCGGCACTGTCGCAGAGGCACGTGGACATGTATGACGGTGCAATACCACTTTTTTATTGGCTGAGCTCGCCACTGCCCACCGCAGTTCCGAGACATAACGAAGCGCTGCTACTAGATTAGGGATACGATTCAGGTGGAAACGAGCACTCCCAGGTTGCACAGCTAGACACAAACGAAAGGTAGTTCGTCGTCCTTAGAGACTGTGTCCAGACAGATAGAGCATGAGCAAGAGTCGACACCAATACCATATGGTTGAGAAGGTACAGGTACTCTGGTAATCGTGCTCCAACGCAACATAATAAAAAATTAAAACTCGACTGTACAGCCACCGCGGCACGTGTCTGCCTAACGGAAGAAGCGGAACAGTGCTCCCCCCCCCCCAACCCCCCGCGCGCACAGCATTACTTCACACTAGAGAAATAGGGCGAAGAGACCAAGTTGTTGGGGGGGGGAAGGATAGAAAAGCGGCTTGACGAGCAAGGGCCAAAACAGATCTGTGGCGCGGAAGCGAGAAAACAGAGTCGGGCTACGGCATGGGAAGAAGCTGGGTGTATACGGACGCCACGTGGTATGTCCGAAGCCGCGACCCCACTATCCCAATCCGGTATGCCACTATAGACGCAGAGGAAAGTTTTGAAGCTAGGCTTACCGTGAAAGACCCTGCGAGGCGGTCGTCAAAGTAGCCGTCTAAATCAATACTCTGGGTCAGAACCGTGGAGGGCGCGGCCAGGACAAGCAGGACGGCAACAAGCAGTGCCGGGCACGACTTCATAGCGACGGACGAAACGCGGAAACCGACGCAAAACAAGCAGTCTCAGACAATGCCTTTGTAATTGCCGTAAGCAATCAGACAGCAGAAGATAGGCCTTCCCAGAGCAGAAACTGTGACCGCGGTTGGGCAGCTGCTTCACGTCGTTAACATGCCGCAGCGGGCAGGCTACCACTCTACCAGAACATGCAGCGCCGGCGCAGTCCGCGAGGTGGTGCTGGTAACGCTCATCAGGCCTCCGGTTCTCCGTACGTATTGTCAATATAAGGGCCGACCCGTATCGTGCTGCGCAATGTTGCTGGTAGAGGTTGATGGTACATTGTAAGTAATATTTGTACACATTCATATGATCCGGCAGTACAGATTTCTTGAAGTTCACAATACACTGCTTTTTCTTGTAAGAAACTGTTTCATTGAAGTTCACAATTATCATAAAGCGTACGGGTAGTTTCTTATCATCGTCATCATCGTCACATAAAATAATAATATCCATCATTGCGATGCAGCACAGATTATTCTCTCAAAAATTTCTTACAAGAAAAAGCAGTGGAGGCCACCAAGCAAGAAAAAGAAAGAAAGGAAGAAAAAACCTAAGCCCGAGGAACAGGAAGGCATGCCACAGCATCAGCACTGCCTTCCTGAAAAGCGTCGCGGAGATAAGAACCCAGAGTGCCATGAAGAGCAGCAGAAAGACGTTGCATGAATTCTCGTCGCACATCCCCCAAAAAACGCCGAAACGGAAGAGAAGTAGATCGACGAACAAAATGCTGCATACGGACATAACTGACAGAGCGCAAGGAACGAGAGTCAGCGGCCCCCATGCCAGGGAAGCGACGTACAGCCACCAAAATAGCCAAGCGATCGACCAACTCAGCCGCCATCGGCGCCAACCGGCCCCCATCCTCCATGGCGAAGGGGTAGTAGTCATGGACCGACTGAACCGAAGGCGTGCCAAGCAAAGCGGAAGTGCGGAGGTCCGCATCAAGTTTGCCTTGCTGAGCTCCCAATGCAAGGCTGCCAGGGAGTGGAAGGCGAGCACCTATACGAGGAACGTTGGTGTTCGTGCGAGCACTTGTAACCGTCACATCAACAACAAGATGGCGGTGCGGAGCCATGAAGTCCAACCAAACCACATCCCCAGGACGATCACGTGAAGCTCCCGACCGAATACGGCGGACCTCCAACCGCAAGTCCCGGCCCTTAGTAGCCCCCGCTTCAAGCATGAACTCCGACATAAAGATGCCCGATACCGTCGACGAAGATCCATACCCGCGAGATTCTGAAGGGGCCTCATTGCACCGAGGGCATTTTCGAACATGAGCGGCGCGCTCCGCAGTCAAGCCAAGCACCCGGTGGGCTGCCATCATATAGCAATCGGATGGCACCTTGAAACTGGACTCATGTGAAGCGAAAAAGAGAGCCAAAGCCCCGCGACCCGTACCCGAAGTCACCCTCATATAGTCCGGTGGGGAAGGTCTGCAAAACGCCAAGAGGTCAAGGTAGGCCCGGGCACGAAGAATGCGCGAAATGCCCCGTTGGATGTGGCCCCCAGAATCTCCCAAGCGAGTAAGAGCATCGGGAGTCGGAAGTTGTAGGCTAGTCACTTGGGTAGCGGGTGCCACCGCATTGTTGACCGTAGATACCACCAACTCGACATCGGGCCCGGCATAATGAGAAAGGTTTTGGTTCAGTGTGTTAGTCAAAACCACAAGCTCCGATTCCGAAAACCCGCCCATAGTGGAGATAGAGTCGTACGAATTGCGCAATTGGACCGCCCACGGTAAAGTAGAAGTGGCAACATTCAGTAGTTCCTGTCGGATGAGACCGTACAAAGGACCTAGCGACTCGGACTCGTAATTAGTAATCAGGTTGGCGAGGGTCACGGTGAATGAAGCATAGTGAGCAGGTTCGGCGTCGAGCTCGAGGGACGGTACATTAAGCCCCCCAAACTCCGCCGGGAGGGAGAGCTGTCGTTTAGCACAATTCAGTTGATCGAGTGTTTGTGCGTCCAATGAAACGCCCAAGATTCGATAAACTGCCGCACGAACGGCCCTATCTGCAGTAGCAAGGTACGGTCGGCAGATATCTGGGGGGAGGGTGCGGAGCAAGAAACCATAGCGGCGTACCGCACACGTGATCATCAAGCGGAAAGCGGCGTGAGTCCCTCCGAAGTCCGACATAGCAAAGCATACAATCTTGTCCAAGAGGAGTTGATGAGCCTCAACGGTGTCTTGCAGCCAAGAGTGAACATAGTTCTCGTTATGAGACGCTGGAGGGCCGTCTGCCATCGAGAAATCCATCGCCAAAGGGGCTCCAAGGTTACTAGTACCCGTAACAACGGGGACCATCGCCCGTATCACCTCGACAAGTTCAAGGGCCGTATCCGGAGGTACCATGCACGAAGATTTGATTGGTTGAACATTCGAGCAGACTTTCCCCATTTCCTCCGTAGCCACCGTAATCACAGTCGGGACGAAACGCGTTTTGATCAAATACTTGCCATCATCAGAAAAGGCTTGGATCGCCGCTGAATCCTTGCACCGTTCTCCAATATTCCGGAGGGGGGAGCTTATCGCCAGGTTGAACAAAAGCGGGCCAAGAGGATCTCCTTGACGGACACCCGTACGAGATTGAACCGTGCCGTGTAGGAGCGAAGCATCGTTGGGGTCGAAGTAATACACCGTGGAGTCCCGTGAATATATCATCTCAACCAACGGGATAATGGGATGCAAGTCAGGGTTCTTGTACAGCTCCGCAAGGAAACTCCGGCGGGAGATGGTGTTGAAGGCGTTTTCCAGGTCCAAGCTTAGAAGGCTGCAATCAGGAATAGCTTGTAGGCCAATGCGAGTGGTATGAATGGCTCGCTCGATACCCGCTTTGGTGAAAACCGATCGTTGTACAGGGCCAAGGTGGTCGGCCGCGACAGTCGCTATCCGCGCTATGGCGTGACAATGAGCTAACCGCGACAAAACGCTGCCAGCAGCCAACGGCCGGACTTTAGGAGCCTCACCTCGAAGGCGAGTGGCGTCGCGGTCAACCCCAGTTTGCTTGTGAAGAGCCCACCCGGTCGCACTCGCCAGAAAGTCCGCCGCAGCCTCGGGAATGTTTCCCGCCGAGTAGCGGTTAACCCACTTACGCCATGCCGGAACATTCAAGTCACGGACATGTTCCCATCGCCAGCCATCAACGTGGGGGGCTGACAAGCGAGGTGCTTTTCTCAAGACAAGGAGCATAGACTCCTCCCATATTTTGAGGCTATCACTGTCATCTAAATACGTGAGGGGTGGGCGCGCCGGGGGGGGCAGAGGGTCGGGGAGATCACAGTCTGGATGGGGAGTACCGGGAGGAGGATGCAACCGTTGAAGAGCGGCCAAAGCCGCGTCCGCGTCCTCCACCATTCCGAAGTCGGCTCCGTCTAGGGCCATCCGGGCCCGTCGCAACTGGCCAACTTCCACTAGCTCACGGGCCCGACGGAAGGCAACACGGCGTCGGAGGTCACTTTCAGAAAGGCGAGTCGGTGGGTGGTGCTGCTCTCGTTGAGTGTTCTGGGCCCGGCGACGGCGAGAGCCCCCCCCACCCCGGCCCCGACCGCCGGGGCGTCTAGGCGCAGAAGCTCCCGGGCACGCACGTGCAAGCTCACCTCCATGTCGAATATCACGTAGAAGGGTGTCAATGCCCGTGAGTCCGTCCTCTCCGGACGTAGAGAACCAGAGACGGACTCGACGTTGAACCAGGGAGCGGATGCGAGCACCGATCGCCGCCGGGAACGGTCGGAGGAGGAGGCCGCCAAAGAGGTGAATTGCCAAAAAAGCTCCAGCAGCCCGAGAGTCCGTTGAGGGAAGGGAGGTCGCATATTCGAGGGTGTCTTGTAGGGCAGAACGTAGGTCGTCTCTCGCTGTCGCACAAACCCCTCGGGCCGCAGTGACAGGTCTGAACTCAAGTAGACAAGCGACCGGGTCGTTGTCGGAGAATTATGAACATGTTCGTGTGTCTGGCGAAATTAGAGCGCCATTTACGCCCAGCAAACCGTATGCCACACGGAGCGCAAGTGTAACATTCCCCCCGCGACGGGGATAGAACACCCGATGCACTTAGGCCCGGTTCCGACCCTGAAGCTCCAGCATGGGCACCAACTGCAGCAACCGCATCTCGCCAGCTTCCAACAGCATCATCTCGCCGCCAACCAGCTCCAGCCCTCCGCCCGGCAGCAGAAGCACTCTGCCCATTGGCACCAGTAGCTGCAGAACCGGCACCGCTGTCAATCCTTTGCCCACGGGCTGTGGCAGCATCGGCGAGTCGCTGACCGGCACTTGCGGGAGCACCACTAGCAACGCCATCACCTGCTGGATCTCTCTGTCCAACAGCCCATGCCGCAGCAACCGGGCGCGGGTCAGCACAGGCAGGTGCAGAAGCACCACCAGCGGCCCTGCCACCAGCCACATGTCTGCGCCCACAAGCACCATCACCAACACTAGCAGCCCGGCGCGAGCGAGCTCCGGCAGCCGCAAGTCCCATAGATGTAGCAGTTGCAGCAGATGCAGCACCACTCGCCGCAGTCCTCTGCTCATGGACACTGGTAGCAACGGCTGAGCGCCAACCACCACCAACAGGTGCCAAGGGGTCTCCGGCAGCAACATAGCCAGCTCTTTGCCCATTAGGACCACCACATGTAGTACCTTCACTACCGGCAGCAGTAGCAGCAGTAACAACACCCCAAGTTGTAGCCCTCCGCACATCAGCAGCAGCGCGCTGATCTCCAGTAGGAACGGCACTCTCCGCACTCCAACCAGCACCACCACGTGTAGCAGCATGAGCAGCTGCACCCTCCGTAGCAACACCAGTAACACCAACACCCCTAGATGCGGCTTTGCACACGCCATTCTCACCAGCAACAGTCGACCGCCGACCAACAGCCGCAGCAGAAGCAGCAGGAGCAACGGCGGCACCAGCACGACCATTATCTCGACGTCCGCCGGCTGCTGCAGCAGCAGCAGTTGTGCGCCGACCGGCACCAGCAACACCACCACCAGCAATAGCGACGGCGGCACCAACACGACCAGTATCTCGACGTCCGCCGGCTGATGCAACAACAGCAGCAGCAGCCATGCGCCGACCAGCAGCACCACCACCAGCAACGGCGGCACCAGCACTACCAATGTCTCCACGTCCGCCGGTTGCTGCAGCAACAACAGCAGCATCTGTGCGCCGAACGGCACCAGCACCAGCACCAGCAACAACAACAGCAGCACCAACCCGACCAGTATCTCGACGTCCGCCGGCTGCTGCAGCAGCAGCAGCAGCAGCTGTGCGCCGTCCAGCCCCACAGCAGCAGCAGCAGCAACAGCAACGGCGGCACCAGCACTACAAGTGTCGCTATGTCCGGCAGCTGCAGCAGCAACAGCAGCAGCAGCCGTACGTCGACCAGCACCACCACCAACAGCAGGAGCAACAACAGCAATAGCGGCACCAGCACTACCAGTGTGTCTACGTCCGCCGGCTGCTGCAGCAACAGCAGCAGCAGCCGTGCGCCGACCAGCACCACCCTCAGCAGCAGCAGCAGCAGCAGCAGCAACGGCGGAACCAACACTACAAGTGTCTCTATGTCCGGCAGCTGCTGCAACAACAGCAGCAGCAGCCGTGCGCCGACTAGCACCACCACCAGCAGCAGCAACATCAGCAGCAGCTGTGCGCCGACCAGCACCACCCTCAGCAGCAGCAGCAGCAGCAGCAACGGCGGCACCAGCACTACCAGTGTCTCTATGTCCGGCAGCTGCTGAAGCAACAGCAGCAGTAGCCGTGCGCCGACCAGCACCACCTCCATCAGCAGCAGCAACAGCAACGGCGGAACCAACACTACCAGTGTCTCTACGTTCGCCGGCTGCTGCAGCAAGAGCAGCAGCAGCCGTGCGCCGACCAGCACCACTCTCCGCAGCAGCAGCACGCCGACCAGCACCACCAGCGGCAGCAACAGCAGCAGTAGCAGCAACGGCGGAACCAACACTACCAATGTCTCTACTTCCGCCGGCTGCA
Organism: Tetraselmis chui; assembly: GCA_026401115.1. Classification (NCBI taxonomy): domain Eukaryota; kingdom Viridiplantae; phylum Chlorophyta; class Chlorodendrophyceae; order Chlorodendrales; family Chlorodendraceae; genus Tetraselmis; species Tetraselmis chui. The sequence continues at coordinate 44,451 of JAPMLY010002052.1, forward strand.
ACGGCAGCAGCAACAGCAGCAGCAGCTGTGCGCTGACCAGCCCCAACAGCAGCACCAGCAGCAGCAGCAACGTCGGTACCAACACTACCAGCGTCTCTATGGCAGGCGGCTGCTGCAGCAACAGCGGCAGCAGCTCTGCGCTGAAAGGCATCGGCAGCCTCCCTCGAACCACCGGCGGCAGGGGCAGCCCGCCGCCCACCAGCGGTAGCCCTAGCAGCCCGCCGCAGAGGAGCAGGTTTTTCCGACCGACTCGTAAGCGGGCGACGGACGGCGTAAGTGGCGCGCACGACAGATGCCCAAGAGCCACCGAGGGGGGGTAGAGACAAAGCAGAGCGAAGAGGGCGTCGCGCATTGTGACGAGGAGTAGCGCGGCGCCCCGATGCGGAGGTACCGACAAGGGATGCGGGGGGGGGGACAGCAGACGACGCACGGACCGTAGCACGGGCCCGACGAGCAGCAGAATCGCGACGGGAGGTCCACACGCGGAGGACCGGGCGAAAGGGGGAAGAGGAGAAGGGGAAGCCAGTCGGGACGGCCCGGGAGCAAGACGCGAAGGCCGGTCAATGGCCCGGTCGTCGGCCATAACGAGGCCCCGGGAGCAGCGTTGATCGCTACAAAACACGTAGAGCCACCCCCTCCCCAGCCTCCCCGCTACGAACAGGGAGGAGGGAGGGAGGGTGAGGAGCAGGCGGGGGCAACCTGCCTGAGCTCCGACGAGGTCCTCCGCCGACGAGGTCCTCCGACCGACGAGGATGATGGGTGATCCATCAGCACAGATTATTCATCCATGACGGTACGGCATCAAAACAGGTAGATATAGTAGCGAGCAGTTCATTTGCTGGCGGTACGACAGTCCCTGTTATAGATAGTAACTCAGTACATGTACTCATGTTTGGTCGTTAGTGCGACATGAGTCCCCCTTCAATACCAAACAATCTGACGCGGCATCCCAACGTACCAAAACGTACTAGACCGTACGGAAACGTACCAAAATTGCTATACCGTATATCGAATCAAGCAAAACATGCCAAAACGTGCGAAACATACTTACGCGTACCACATTTATATACGAATATGTGCGACTTATCGCGCTCTCGTCGTTCGCGCCCGCTCGCGCGGAGTCGCGCCCGTGCCCACCCGTGTTGACCGACCACCAGAGCGGTTTGGCATCACCGGTGGAGAATGTGAGCAAGTGCCATATGGACTTTCTGTGGCGATTAGCCTTCTTCAGCTAATTGCTAGCACAAATATGTTACGTTATGTTCTGTCGGTGCTTAAAGACAATGTGATGAAGCAGATGGGAGAAGATGAGAAGATGTCTCATTGCTTGTACTTTAGCAGTATATTGTTGTAAGTGAGCAAAGGAATTGTTAAATGGTTCTCTCACCTCCCTCTATTGCACTGGGCTAAAATACTAAAATAGGTTTCTGCCCAGATAGTCTACGCATACTTGTCTCGCTTACGTGTCAAGCGTTAGGGCTCATCAACCGTCGTCAATTGTCTAGAGACGCGGCTCGACTAGCATGGAGAATCACGACGCGGCTCATTCTGCATCGGAAACCTCACTTAGGCGCGTCTTCTCGCTAGTTAGATTAACTGTGCGTACATGTACGTACCGGGAGGTACTGGTCGTACAATATGCATCAGAACCCTTATGAATATTGCAGTAGTGACGTACCCACATTGTACGTCCATACGATGGAAAATGTGACGAGTACAGTCATGCAACAGTACATTGCAGGACATTGTACAAGTACTCGTTACTACTTCCAATTCGTGCTTTTTCATCGGACGGACGTACACACGTGAGTACGTCGCTACTGTAATATTCATAGGGTGCTGATGCTACACTACGACCAGTACCTCCCGGTACGTACAGATGCGCACAGTTAATCTAATTAGCTAGAAGACGCACCTAAGCGAGTTCTTTGCCAACAGAACATGCCGCGTCGTGATTCTCAACGCTAGACGAGCCGCGTCTCATGACAGATGACGACGGTTAGACAGCCCTAACGCCTCACAAGTAAGTGCATCAAGCCCCTCCCGGGGGGGGAGTAAAACCCCCGAACACCCTTGGAGAGGTTGGATATAGGTGGTTCACGGTCTAGCCCTGACTCGTAAGTTCCCTGTATGGCATAGTTGGGAGGGCCCAGAGACAGCAGCCGGCGCATACGGCTTTTTGGTGAAAAACCGGCGCATACGGTACATGTTGTAAACAATTTCAATTTCAATTTCAATTGCAGCAAGCATGCGTAAGCTATCTGGGCAGAAACCTATTTAAGCCCAGTGTAGTAGAGGGAGGTGACAGAACCATTTAACAATTCCATTGTTCACTTACAACATATACTGCTTAAGTACAGCAGTGAGACATCTTTCACTAGCATCCCTCGACAACAACATATTGACATCTTGCAACGACAGAACTAGACAGACTAGAACTGATTTGTGCTAGCGTTTAGCTTGAGGAGGCTAACCGCCATAAAAAGCACGAATTTGAATTAGTATCGAGTACATGTACAATGTCTTGCAATGTACTGTTGCATGATTGTACTCGTCACACTCGTACCCTCCCCCTCTTGACAGACTTGTGAGGCCGCCGCGAGGAAAACCTCCGTGGTCTAAGCTCCTTTATTGAAGAAGCTAATGGGACTCAGGAATGCGCGCTAGGTAAGCGTGCATGAAGTCGATGTACGCCTGAGTCTTGGCAAACTTGCGCCATTGAGACGTCTCCAAGAAATTTTGTAACGCCGTTGTTCGATGCACCTCGTCCAACCGGTGCCAGACACGTGGAATGTCGTCATCATTGAAGTGCGTCATGAAGAGCAAATATTTGCCTCGTCGTCTTGGTAACGACTTAATGCACATGGCAGAGATGTGCGAGACGTCAAACTCCTCGTCGTCTCCTTCATGTACAGTCACCGGGACAACTAGTCGTAGTGGAGCGGTAGAGCAGGGTAGAAGCAACGAAGTAGCTGCTGGAAACTGGTGTTCACGCGCTCTGTCAGTTCATATGTCTCAGGGTGTCGACTAGAAGACATGTTCAAGCGCGTTCCAAGGCGTCGCCAAAGTGTCTGCCAAAAGCCACTGACGAATTTCGGGTCGCGATCAGTGACCAACACACGGGGTAGTCCATGTAGTCGGTAGACTCCATGTAAAAACAAAGTTGCAGTTTCTTCGGCTGTAGCAGTTTCTGTACACGGCAGAAAATGGGCCATTCGAGTTAGATGGTCTACTACAATCAACACACTGTTAAAGCCATTGCTCTCATGCAAGTGTGTCAGGTAGTCAAGACCAACTGTATGCCACGGACTGGGTGGAACAAGCAATGGGTAAAGAGTCGCAACCATTTGCGGTCGAATCTTTGCTCGTCGACATATGACGCAGCGCTCACAAAATCTTTCACATCTTGGCGAAGTCGTTTCCACCAGAATCTGTCGAGCGCTTTAGCAAGAGTGCTCGCATGTCCTTTGTGACTAGCTGACGAACTTTCGTGCAGCTTTGTGATCAATATCAGTCGGAGCTCAGAGTTCCGTGGAATACAGAGGCGATCGAGTCGCCAAAAATATCCATATCTCTAGCATCTATCTGGCTGTCTTTCGTCCACTCACCCTCGTCCCCATAAAATGAGTCTTGGGGGTACCCCTCGCGAATGAGATCAGCGAACTCATGGCTCAGCTGCAACGCGCTAACTGTCAGTAAGTGTAACTGTGCGTCTTAAAACAGAAGCTGGGACTTCCGTCGTAATTCTCGATCTGACGGAACCTCGCCATCCCAAAATAATGGAACTGTGGCATGAGGTACGAAGTCGGGACGCCGACTCAACGGGTCAGCTTCGTTCAGAGCTCCCTTGCGATATGCAAGTGTCATCGAGCCTACAAACGGTTACAAAGCCCGCATGTATCTTGCTTGTCGCTTGCTCAGCCTGCTGTTTGGTTGCTTGAGCAGATGTCGCAGTGTGTCGTGGTCTGTTACGACAAGGAACTTAGAGCACCCTTCAAGATAGCACCTCCAATGCTTGAGAACTTCGCATACGGCCAAAGCTTCAAAGTCGTACGCAGAGTAAGTGTTACCACGCTCAGCTCGATTCAGCTTATGCGCCCGGTAAGAGATTGGTTGAAGGCCTCCTCCTTGGTCTTGCAACATGATTGCTACAATCCCCATTGTTGAAGCATCTGTAGCTACGGTGAACGTCGCGTCCGAGCTGATTGTGACGAGTACAGTCTTGCAACAGTACATTGCAAGACATTGTACAAGTACTCGTTACGGATACCAAATCGTGCTTTTTCACAGGACGGACGTATGCTCGTGGGTACGTCGCTACTGCAATATTGTAATGGTGCTGATGCTACAGTACGACCAGTACCGCCCGGTACGTACAAATATGCATAATTAATCTAACTAGCCAAATGACGCGCCAGAACGAGCTCTTCAATGCAGAAGGAGCTGCGTCGCGAAATCCAATGCTAGGCAGGCCGTGTCTCGAGGACAGATGACGACGGTTGAACAGCACTGACGCCTGACACGTAAGCGAAGCTTGCAGGCGTAACTAGTCTGGGCTGAAACCTATTTAAGCCCAATGCAGTAGAGGGAGGTGACAGAACCTTTTAACGATTCCTTTGTTCACTTACAACATCTACTGCCTAAGTACAGCAGTAAAACATCTCTCATCAATTGCCTCTCGACAAACATCTGCAATCTTGCAACGACAGAACTAGACAGACTAGAACAGATTTGTGCTAGCGTTTAGCTTTCAGAGGCTAACCGCCACACTGGTTTCGGAGCTCTTTGGTCGACGCACGCTTTCGTTGCTCGTTGATCTGCTCGACGTTGTTTGATTGAGTTGAGATGGCTTCTCTAGGAGCTGGACATTACGTGGTTTTAGTAATTCACGTTGGAGGAACTAAACCGTCGGACTTGAAGTTGGTGTTTCAGCGTGAGCCTCGTTCTGGTAAAACTTGGTTCCCAACTGGCTCTGTCTTACCTAACGAAGAGCCTGTCGACGCTGCTATTCGCGAGTTACACGAGGAAACCGGTCTTGTTTTGACATCGGATGATTTGACGCTGTTGAGTGGTGAACCTGTTAACGTTACACTACCTCAAGGACGACAGCTTGTTTACGTGTACTCGGCTTCTATTCCTGTCCTGTTTGCTACGAACAACTTACGTACACCTGCTCAGGTCGAGCAGGCTGTTTTGGCACAGTCGACAGTTAATCCGGATGGCACCTACGTCGTCCCGGAAACCATCAACATTGACGGTCTGACACTTACGCCCTCACAGAAGGGGTTACTTCGTGCTGAGAAGCACAAGAGTGAATTACTTCACTTTGGTTACGTGACTCAGTGGGAATCTTTTTATCGAGCAATCACACAACATGTTCCAGTCATGCAAGACGACACGTCTATCCCGAGACAGTTCCACATGTACACCCGGTTTACGACGGTCGACTCTGGTTCTGTATGGCTTCTGATTCGTGGACACATTAATCGACTGACTGGTGAAGGACCTACAGATTTACGAGTGGGAATGCCGATGCCTACCCACAACTTGGCTGGACTATCTGTGACCCTCACGGAGACTCAGCGTAAGGCTGCTATTACTTCACCGTACCAGGATGGTCGAGTGGCTCATGTACTGGAGGATTGGCTCGAAGCACAGCCTCAGCGTTTTATAATGCTTGGAATTACGGCTGACTCGTACGATGCAGTGTTCTGGGTTACTTCACAGTTTTCTGGACACCTAGGTGGGTGGTGGTTGAACCGGAAAAATCAGCCTCCAATTCCATCTACGTACAACGAGCTTGTTACGGAGTTACGCAAGTCTACGTTTCTTCCGAACATTCAGGACGACGCAATTAACGCTTTGCTAAACTTTACGCAGAGCAACACGATGAGTTACGCGGTTTTCACTAAACAGTACAACGACTACTTACGTCGGTCTCGTCAACACCTGACAGCTGAGGTACAGTGTGTACGCTTCATTAATGGCCTAGCGAACGATGCACTCAAGAAACTGGCTAAGTCACACCGAGCTCGGCAAGGATACCAGACTACGCTAGTGGAGCTGCAAAACTTTTTGAATGACGTCGTGACAGACTCGCCAGAACTAGGCAATGCAAAGTCTGCTGCTGGACCATCTGCCCAGCCCTCACGCAAGCGCAACCTTGAAGACCCTTTTGAGGAAGCCTCTAACGTCTGGAAACGTAACAAAGGTGGCCGTGGACGTGGCCGCGGACGTGGACGTGGAGGTGGCAACAATGGTGGACGTGGTCAGACATCTGGCCGCGAAGATTTTAATTCACTCGCAAATGCAATGACAGCTGAGGAACGTAAGCGACACATGGACGAAGGACTCTGCTTCAAGTGCCACAAGAAGGGACACCGTTTGTTCCAATGTCCGGAGTTCAAAGGCAAGGCACCGATGCAACCTAAGAAGCAATGATGGTGGCAAGGCTGTTCTACAAATGAACTGGAGCAGCCGGCTACATCTACTGTTCATTCTGAGACACTGTTAGCGACAGAGGTCGTCGACACACCTTCGACATCTCCATCGACTACAGTTGCGACACCTGTAACGCAAGTAGCAGGTCGTCGTCGTCAGACTAAGCAGAGACAGAGTCGTAAACCTGTAACCAGACGTTCAGTTGATTGGAAACTGGTTGACTCAGTCTTTGACCCTCTGCATGCACGATTCAACTTCACGTTGGAGGGATGTGCTGATGATGAAGGTCTTAACTCGCACGGTGACTTACCTCACTGTTCGCCGAGTGACTCGATTCTAGACAGAGATTTAACAGGAGAACGGGTGTTCATCAACCCACCCTGGGAGTTAGCTGAGCAGATTGCGCAGCATTTTGAGGATTGTCGTCGAACATCTCCGACATCTACGATGGCTGTATTTGTACTACCGAAGTGGGCGAAATTTACTCAGGTGACTAAGCACTGGAAACTTTATCAAGAATTCCCAGCAAGGACACAGCTTTTTACACGTCAGTCACTGGAGAACCCAGCGCAACAGGAGGTGGTTGCTCCAGCCCCTTGGCATGTACAGCTGTGGTTAGTCGACGCAGATTGTGCGTTTAACGACTCACCAGAACCAACAGCACATGATCAACCCGACTCGGTACATGTACCAACAGACGACTCGGAACAGTCCATCGCTACGCTGCAACAATTTTCTTCGCCAGCTACAACACTACTGACTGACCTCACGGAAGCTCGCCCGTTAATTCGAACTGAGCTGACTGTGAAAACTCCTGATGGCGGACACCAAATTTCTGGATTAGTGGACTGCGCTGCGACACTTGATTTTGTGTCAGAGGACTTTGTACGACGCTTTGCTTTACAGACTCGAAAGTCTGCAAGTAAGACTCCAGTTCGACTCGCTAACGGACAACGAGTGACTTCTACGACAGTCTGTGACGTCACTTTTGAGCTGGCTCGACATGAGTTTCAACGGACTTTCAACGTCTTACGTGATTTACGCACAGCTGATTTAATCCTGGGTTTACCATGGCTTGATGACGAACACGCCTCTTTACAATTTGGTACAACCAGAATTTTTACACTAATGGACGGCACAGCAGTGGAGACTACACTTGAGGAACGACGCCCTGAGTGTCTACTCCTGTCGTCTACGAAAGTTCAGAAGCTTATGCGCAAGACGCGCCGCAGCAGGGGACGCCATGCTGATTTTTACGTCATTGAACTTACGTCAGCCGCCGAACAATCGACAGACTTCCACACTGGAGAGGAACTAACAGCAGAACAACGTGACAACTTCCGGTCTTTACTCTTCGATGACTTCCCGGAGTTACTGCAACCTGTCAACTCTCCACCTGTAAGCCGACAGTGGGATCATCCCATTGAAACAATAGGCCCAATGCGACGTCAACGTCTGAACAGATTGTCACCCGCAGAGCGCGCTGAGCTTAATCGACAGCTCAAAGACGCAGTGGAAGCTGGTTTGATACGTCCCAGCTACAGTGAGTTCGGCTCGCCAATTCTTTTTGTGCGAAAAGCTGATGGCTCGCTACGTCTGTGCATTGACTACCGTGGTCTTAACGAGGTTACGCGTAAAGATGCTTACCCGCTACCGCGTGTGGACGACACTCTGGACGAACTTAAGGACGCGAATTTTTACACACACCTCGACCTCGCTTCTGGATTCTGGCAAGTTCGAGTGCGTGATCAGGACGTTCACAAGACGGCTTTTCAGACCCCTGATGGCTTAATGGAATGGGTCGCCATGCCGTTTGGGCTGTGCAACGCACCAGCTACATTTCAGAGGATGATGAACGACATTCTTCGCGACTTTTTACATAAGTTCGTGACAGTCTACCTGGATGACGTCTGTATCTACAGTCGAACTCTGGAAGAGCACCTGGAGCACCTACGTCTAGTGCTACAGCGATTCAAGGAGGAAGGGCTGAAATTACGCCTTAAGAAATGCTTCTTCGGATTGCAAGAAATGGAGTATCTGGGCTACACTGTGTCAGCCGGGAAAATTTCGGTTTCCACAAAGAAAGTCGAGGCCGTTGCAGACTGGCCAGTGCCCAAGACGCAGAAGGAGGTTCGCAGTTTCGTACAGTTCTGCAACTTCTATGCGAGATTTATACACCATTTTAGCGACCTTACGGCTCCATTGACGGACTTACTGCGGAAGTCCCAGCCACAGAAGGTTACGCTGACGCCTGCCTGTTTGGAAGCCTTCGAGACTCTCAAGTTACGGCTCATTTCCGCGCCATGCCTGATCCTTCCGGAGGTCGGCTCGGACGCGACGTTCACCGTGGCTACAGATGCTTCAACAGTGGGGATTGCAGCAGTCCTGTTGCAAGACCAAGGAGGCGGTCTTCAACCAGTCTCTTACTGGGCGCGTAAGCTGAATCCAGCTGAGCGTGGTAACACTTACTCTGCGTACGACTTAGAAGCTTTGGCCGTATGCGAAGCTGTCAAGCATTGGAGGTGCTATCTTGAAGGCTGTTCTAAGTTCCTTGTCGTAACAGACCACGACACACTGCGACATCTGCTCAGGCAACCGAACAACAGGCTGAACAAGCGGCAAGCAAGATACCTGCGGGATTTGCAACCGTTTGTGGGCTCGATGACACTTGCATATCGCAAGGGAGCTCTGAACGAAGCCGACCCGTTAAGCCGGCGTCCAGACTTCGTACCTCAGGCCACAGTACCCTTATTTTGGGATGGCGAGGTTCCGTCAGATCGAGAATTACGACGGAAGTCCCAGCTGCTGTTTGAAGACGCACAGTTAAATTCACTGACTGTTGAAGCGTTGCAGCTGAGCCCTGAGTTCGCTGATCTCATTCGCGAGGGGTTCTCACAAGACTCGTTTTATGGGGACGATGGTGAGTGGACAAGAGACAGCCGGATAGAAGCCAGAGACGGGTACTTTTGGCGTCTCAATCGCCTCTGTATTCCACAGAACTCTGAGCTCCGACTGAGATTGATCACAGAGTTGCACGAAAGTTCGTCAGCTGGTCACAGAGGAGTTGCTAGCACTCTTGCTAAAGCACTCGACAGATTCTGGTGGAAACGAATCCGCCAAGACGTGAAAGATTTTTGTGAACGCTGCGTCGTGTGCCGACGAGCAAAGATTCGACCGCAGATGGCTGCGACTCTTTACCCATTACCTGTTCCACCCAGACCGTGGCACACAGTTGGTCTTGACTACCTGACACACTTGCCTGAGAGCAACGGCTTTAACAGTGTGCTGATTGTAGTAGACCATCTAACTCGAATGGCCCATTTTCTGCCATGTACAGAGTCGATTACTGCCGAAGAAACTGCCACTTTGTTTTTACAGGGAGTCTACCGTTTACATGGACTGCCCCGCGTACTGATCAGCGACCGCGACCCAAAATTTGTCAGCGCTTTCTGGCAGACACTGTGGAGACGCCTTGGAACGCGTCTGAACATGTCTTCCAGCCGACACCCAGAAACAGACGGACTGACAGAGCGCGTAAACAGCACGTTTCAGCAGCTTCTTCGTTGCTTCTGTTGCTATGATGGCTCTGACTGGTCGACACTTTTACCACAAGTGGAGTTTGCGTACAACGCTTCGCGTGCACTCGGAATTGAGCACACACCGTTCGAGGCTAACTTTGGTTTTTCTCCTGAGGAGCCTCCTGACCTGCTCTTCAGCATGCGACCGTCGATTCCAATTTCGCAAGACGCAATAGAACGGTTGAGATTGTTACAGGAAGTGCACACCCTGGTACGCTCAGTGTTACAGCTACATAAGGACGAGATGCAAGCACGCACAGAACCGTCTACAACGCCACACTTCGCTAAGGGAGACAAGGTGTCAATCGTCACAGCAAATCTTTTTCTGCGAGGACAACCGAACAGGAAACTCAGAGACAGACAGCTCGGCCCTTTTTCAGTGGAGGAGCAGATTGGAAAACACAGTTACAGATTGAAACTACCAGCGACAGTACGCTTACATCTTGTGTTCCATGTTAACAACTTACGACCCTGCTCTACCGCTCCGCTACGACCAGCTGTCCCAGTAATTGTACCTGAAGGAGACGATGAGGAGTTTGACGTGTCGCACATCTCTGCTGTGTGCATCAAGTCGCTACCTGGACGACGAGGCAAATATTTGCTCTTTATGACACACTTCAGTGATGACGACATTCCACCTGTCTGGCACCGTTTGAACGAGGTGCATCGAACAATTGCGTTACAAGAATTCTTGGAGACGCCTCAATGGCGCAAGTTCGCCAAGACTCAGGCGTACATTGACTTCATGCACGCTCACCCAACGCGCATTCCTGAGTCCCAGTAACTGCTTCAGTAAAGGAGCCAAGAACCACGGAGGTCTGCCTCGCGGCGGCCTCATTGATCTGTCAAGAGGGGGAGGGTACGAGTGTGACGAGTACAGTCCTGCAACAGTACATTGCAAGACATTGTACAAGTACTCGTTACGGATACCAAATCGTGCTTTTCCACAGGACGGACGTATACTCGTGGGTACGTCGCTACTGCAATATTGTAATGGTGCTGATGCTACAGTACGACCAGTACCTCCCGGTACGTACAAATATGCATAATTAATCTAACTAGCCAAATGACGCGCCAGAACGAGCTCTTCAATGCAGAAGGAGCTGCGTCGTGAAATCCAATGCTAGGCAGGCCGTGTCTCGAGGACAGATGACGACGGTTGAACAGCACTGACGCCTGACACGTAAGCGAAGCTTGCAGGCGTAACTAGTCTGGGCTGAAACCTATTTAAGCCCAATGCAGTAGAGGGAGGTGACAGAACCTTATAACAATTCCTTTGTTCACTTACAACATCTACTGCCTAAGTACAGCAGTAAAACATCTCTCATCAATTGCCTCTCGACAAACATCTGCAATCTTGCAACGACAGAACTAGACAGACTAGAACATATTTGTGCTAGCGTTTAGCTTTCAGAGGCTAACCGCCACATGATCTCCGGAAGGATCAGACATGGCGCGGGAATGAACCGTAACTTGAGAGCCTCAAAGGCTTCCAAACAGGCAGGCGTCAGCGTAACCTTCTAAGGCCGGGACTTCCGCAGTAAGTCCGTCAATGGAGCCGTAAGGTCGCTGAAATGATGAATAAATCTGGCATATAAGTTGCGGAAATGTACGAAACTGCGAGCCTCCTTTTGCGTCGTAGGCACTTTGCCAATCTGCAACGGCCTCGACTTTCTTTGTGGAAACCGAAATTGTACCAACGGACACTGTATAGCCCAGATATTCCATCTCTTGAAGGCAGAAGAAGCATTTCTTAAGGCGTAACTTTAGGCCCTCCTCCTTAAAGCGTTGTAGCACAAGACGCAGGTGCTCGAGGTGCTCCTCCAAAGTGCGAGTGTAGATATATACGTCATTGAGGTAGACAGTAACGAGCTTATGTAAAACGTCGCGAAGTATGTCATTCATCATAATGTGGAACGTAGCTTGTGCATTGCACATGCCGAACGGCATGGCGACCCATTCCATTAAGCCATCAGGGGCCAGAAACGCCGTCTTATGGATATCCTGGTCACGCACTCGAACTTTCCGGAAGCCGGAGGCGAGGTCGAGGTGTGTGTAGAAATTCGCGTCCTTAAGCTCATCAAGGGTGTCGTCCACACGCGGAAGTGTGTAAGCATCCTTACGCGTAACTTCGTTAAGGCCACGGTAATCAATGCACAGACGAAGCGAGCCATCAGCCTTGCGCACAAAAAGAATTGGCAAGCCGAACTCACTGTTGCTGGGACGGATTAGACCATCGTCCACTGCGTCTTTGAGCTGTCGATTCAGTTCAGCGCGCTATGTACGTGACAATCTGTTGAGCCGTTGACGTTTCATCGGGCTAGTTGTTTCAATGGGATGATCCCATTGTCGGCTTACATGTGGAGAGTCGACAGGTTGCAGTACCTCCGGGAAGTCAACGTAAAGTAACGACCGGAAGCTGTCACGTTGATCTGCAGTTAGCTCCTCTCCTGTGTGAAAGTCAATTGGTTGGTCAGCGGCTGGCGTAAGGTCAATGACGAAAAATTCCGCATTACGTCCATTGCCGCGGCGCGTCTTGCGCATGAGTTTCTGAACTTTGGCAGAAGACATCAGGAGACATTCAGGACGTCGTTCCTCGAGCGGAGTCACCACACCTGTGCCGTCCATTAGAGTAAAGACCCTAGTTGAAAACTCTAAAGAGGCATGTTCGTCATCAAGCCATGGTAAACCCATGTTTAAATCAGCAACACGTAAATCACGTAAGACGTAAAGTCCGTTGAAATTCGTGGCGACCCTGCTCAAAAGTAACATCACACACCGTCGAGGAAGTCACACGCTGTCCGTTGGCGAGGCGAACATGTGTCTTGGTCAAAGACTTTCGAGTCTCTAAAGCAAAGCGTCGTACGAAGTCCTCAGAAACGAAGTCGAGAGTCGCTGCACAATCCACTAATCCAGAAATATGGTGTCCACCATCAAGAGTTTTCACGGTCAACTCGGTGCGGATTAACGGTCGCGCTTCCGTGATGTCAGTAAGTAGTGTTGTAGCTGGCGGAGAAAATTATTGTAGCGTAGCGATAGACTCTTCCGCGTCGACAGGAGGTAAAGGTACCGAGATGGGTCGGTCAGGCTCTGTAGGCGAAGCCATATCGTAAAAAAGCACAATCAACGTCGACTAACCACAGTTGTACATGCCAAGGAGCTAGAGCAACCACTTCTTGTTGAGCTGGGTTCTCCAGTGACTGACGAGTAAACAGTTGTGTTCGAGCGGGGAACTCATGGTAGAGTTTCCAGTGTTTTGTGAGCTGGTTGAACTTTGCCCACTTTGGTAGAACAAAAACAGCCATCGTGGATGTTGGAGTTGTTCGACGACATCTCTCAAAATGTTGCCCGCCGGCGCAGTCCGCGAGGTGGTGCTGGTACCGCTCATCATTCATGCCGTCCTGCGGCTGCCCGAACGTATTGTTAATATAAGGGCCGACCCGTATCGTGCTGCGCAATGTTGCTCGTAGAGGTTGATGGCACATTGTAAGTAATATTTGTACACATTCATACGATCCGGCAGTACATATTTCTTGAAGTTCAGAAAACACTGTTTTTTCTTGTAAGAAATTTATTACAAGAAAAAGCAGTGTATTCCACCAAGCCAAAAAAAAGGAAGAAAGGAGGAGAAACCCTAAGCCCGAGGAACAGGAAGGCATGCCACAGCACCAGCAATGCCCTCCTGAAAAGCGTCGCGGAGATAAGAACCCAAAGTGCCATGAAGAGCAGCAGAAAGACGTTGCATGAATTCTCGTCGCACATCCCCCAAAAACGCCGAAACGGAAGAGAAGTAGATCGACGAACAAAATGTTGCATACGGACATAACTGACAGAGCGCAAGGAACGAGAGTCAGCGGCCCCCATGCCAGGGAAGCGACGAACAGCCACCAAAATAGCCAAGCGATCGACCAACTCAGCCGCCATCGGCGCCAACCGGCCCCCATCCTCCATGGCGAAGGGGTAGTAGTCATGGACCGACTGAACCGAAGGCGTGCCAAGCAAAGCGGAAGTGCGGAGGTCCGCATCAAGTTTGCCTTGCTGAGCTCCCAATGCAAGGCTGCCAGGGAGTGGAAGGCGAGCACCTATACGAGGAACGTTGGTGTTCGTGCGAGCACTTGTAACCGTCACATCAACAACAAGATGGCGGTGCGGAGCCATGAAGTCCATCCAAACCACATCCCCATGACGATCACGTGAAGCTCCCGACCGAATACGGCGGACCTCCAACCGCAAGTCCCGGCCCTTAGTAGCCCCCGCTTCAAGCATGAACTCTTCAAGCACGTGGACAATGCGGTCGTGGAATTGAATGATATACCAAGAGCACGGGCACCGGGGGATATGGTCCATGAGCATAGCGGCTGTAGAGCGCTCACCCGACATAAAGATGCTCGATACCGTCGACGAAGATCCATACCCGCGAGATTCTGAAGGGGCCTCATTGCACCGAGGGCATTTTCGAACATGAGCGGCGCGCTCCGCAGTCAAGCCAAGCACCCGGTGGGCTGCCATCATATAGCAGTCGGATGGCACCTTGAAACTGGACTCATGTGAAGCGAAAAAGAGAGCCAAAGCCCCGCGACCCGTACCCGAAATCACCCTCATATAGTCCGGTGGGGAAGGTATGCAGAACGCCAAGAGGTCAAGGTAGGCCCGGGCACAAAGAATGCGCGAAATGCCCCGTTGGATGTGGCCCCCAGAATCTCCCAAGCGAGTGAGAGCATCGGGAGTCGGAAGTTGTAGGCTAGTCACTTGGGTAGCGGGTGCCACCGCATTGTTGACCGTAGATACCACCGACTCGACATCGGGCCCGGCATAATCAGAAAGGTTTTGGTTCAGTGTGTTAGTCAACACCACAACCTCCGATTCCGAAAACCCGCCCATAGTGGAGATAGAGTCGTACGAATTGCGCAATTGGACCGCCCACGGTAAAGTAGAAGTGGCAACATTCAGTAGTTCCTGTCGGATGAGACCGTACAAAGGACCTAGCGACTCGGACTCGTAATTAGTAATCAGGTTGGCGAGGGTCACAGTGAATGAAGCATAGTGAGCAGGTTCGGCGTCGAGCTCGAGGGACGGTAGATTGAGCCCCCCAAGCTCCGCCGGGAGGGAGAGCTGTCGTTTAGCACAATTCAGTTGATCGAGTGTTTGTGCGTCCAAAGAAACGCCCAAGATTCGATAAACTGCCGCACGAACGGCCCTATCTGCAGTAGCAAGGTACGGTCGGCAGATATCTGGGGGGAGGGTGCGGAGCAAGAAACCATAGCGGCGTACCGCACACGTGATCATCAAGCGGAAAGCGGCGTGAGTCCCTCCGAAGTCCGACATAGCAAAGCATACAATCTTGTCCAAGAGGAGTTGATGATGAAAAACGTATCCTACCGTCACTAAAGAGAGTAAAAAGATCCGAAGTACTACCAAAGTACTATTGACCAAAAAAAAACTATAGGGGATGGGTCGGTAGCTCGGATGAGCAACGCCGACCGTCTTCGCTCCGGGCTTGGCCTCCCTATGAGCGATAGACTGGTGACCACAGGGCCCGTCGGACGACGGGCACCGATCACCTCTCCCCACCCGAGCCTAGCTCACCCAGGTCAGTGGATCCGTAGGCACATCAGACGGTACACACTCCAAGGCGCAGCTTTCAGGGATTTGAAATTCGTCTCCCCAACAGCTCTCGCGCCACCCACTCCGATATCCGAACATGTACCCGTCAAAGTACTGCGACACACCCAAAAAGCACATCGCTTACAAAAAGCCTCCTCCCCGGATGGCGGCGCGCCACACCGCGCCCCTCCGAGCGTCCGGACGTCCCTGTCCGCCGCTAACATCCCAAAAACCTAGGTCCCTTCGGGCCTGGTCGCGTGCTGCCAACACGCGCACTACACTCAACAACCTACTCGAAAAGCCACAATCAACCCCACTACTCTCACACACTCGACATCCAACTCGATCGAAATGTCCTCTACCCCTACCCCCCCCCCCACTCACAGACAGATGCTTATGCCATTGCGGGATCGGCCCGTGATTGCGCCCGCCGCGGACCCCTTCAACCCCCGGAGCTATCCAGCGGGACATCCACTCGCTCTACTCAACCCTGTGCCCCAACCATCCCCATCCGCCCAATACTTGGGCGCGGCTTTGGAACCCTCACCAGTCAGAGGACTCCTGACGCCCCTGGTCCTCGCCGCTCCTAGGTCAACCACTGACCTGGGACGGGCCGCTGACTCAACAACCCATAAAGACGACCCGTACCGGTGCGATCGTCCCGCTCTGTCCCACAGCAAGGACCTGTCTAGCACCCACCGCCCCCTCCCGCTAGCCTACGCTGATAATCTCGTCAACATCGCACCTAAATCGACACCTTTCCCTCACCCTAGTGCTTCCCAGCCACAGGGCTGTAAAGCTCGACCAATAATCCCACATCATGCGACTCGCGAATCGTTCTCTTTAATCCAAATAAAACAATATTCTACAGGCCTGATTCTTGCCTCTGCACTAACCACTGCCCTGATCAGCACTCATCGCCACCCCCCTCCCCCTCATGCTACCCTCCTACCCCATAACTATACTAGTCTCCTCGCAGCTGCACGTGCCGCCTGGCCTATCGCGCCGGCCCCTGCCCTATACGCTCCCTCTCGCCCGAACTTGCCGCTCACCGACTGTCGCCCCCCGTCCCACAATAAGAACCTGTCTCGCCCCCAGCGTCCCCTCCCGCTAACCTACGCTGATCCTATCGTTATCAGCGTACTACCATCGACACCTCTCCCTCACCTTACTGCTTCCGAGCCACAGTGCTTTAACATTCGACCAGTAATGCAATATCATGCAACTCGAAAGTCGTTTTCTTTAATCAAAGGAAATAATTATTTTACAGGCCTGATTCTTGCCCCTGCAATAACCACCGCCCTGATCAGTTCTAGTCGATACCCCCCTCCCGCTCCTGCTCCCCTCCTACCCCACAACTACACCAGCCTATTCACAGCTACACAAGCCGCCTGGCCTGTCTCGCCGGCCCGGGCTCCGTACGCCCCCCCTCGCACGAACTCCCCGCTTGCCGACCGACACGATCCGTCCGCCGACGACTCTCCTCTCTCGGTGCCAGCAGCTGACACCGGCGCCCCGCTCACCTCTTCCACCCTAACTCACCCTCCAGATGACGGCTGTCCATCCGCTGCTCCCATGCTCTGTCCAACGCTTGCTCCTGTCGCTGTGCCCCCCCGCTTTAAAATCTTCTTTCCCTTCTCAATTTACATACTAGACCACCTAACCCGACTAACCCATCAGACACTCGCGCTTACCTGCGATTACCTCACTGTAGACCCTAGGGCAGTCGTTCTCCCTCCCACTTTTTCCACCCTCCATGCTCTGCCTAACTCGCCTGTCGTTACAATACCGACAGCTCTCCCCCTGCTGAAACTAGCCCGACCGCGCTGCTCTACCCGACGGCTTAACCGATCACCCGCCCCCCCGCGTATCTACCTGCCCCGGAAATATCGCCCCCCTCTTACGGACACGATCTTGCGGTCACGTACCCGTAACGTTCTCAGCGATACACGTATTCCCCCGCCCCTACAGTCCTCACTTCCTTTAGGCCTGCTCCGAGGCTTCTCTCGGAAGCCCCGAAGCACATTTGATACGATATCGACAGCCCCCTCAGCATTTGATACGATATCGACAGTCACCACAGTTCCCCACTATCGCCCCCCTCCTACTACCTACCACACCTTGCTTACAATTTTTCTATCCCCCCTCCCCCTCCCTCTCATACTCTCTCCGCCATCCCTACACTTACCACCCCCTCTTAAGCTCCGAGCGACAACCCGCTCCAAGGACCTCCTGCTCGCCGAAATGCGCAAGACCTCGACGAACGGACCCTCCGGAGCCTCACACTCTCGCCCTCCACAAGCCTCGGCCGGCAAGGCCGCTTATCATCATTAGTCCCCCACAAGACGGGCCTCAAGGCCCAGAGGTTAGACCCCACAACCAACCCCCCACTCCACAACCCGATATCCGAAGTCACACTGTAAATACCACACTACATTCATCTCTCCCGGCCCACTTTACCCCCCGCACCTGCTGCATAGCTTTACATAACTACCTATTCGACCTTAACCTAGAATACGGCCTCCCTACACCCATCGGCTGCCTCGATTCCTCTGCGGTCCTCTCCTTCCAATGGGGGCGATATCAGGACCTCTCTAACCTATACTGCCTCGCTACCACAATAACCAAACTCCACTCGACTCCCACCGCTTCCTATACCGTTATCACTAATAACGAAGTCGACAATCACCACCACAACTCCCAATACCCCAGCCACTGGACTAACCTCTCTAACCGAGGCTCCCCCCCTCGCCCGGGTACACCTAATCACTCTCTCCTCGTCCTCACATGGCAAAACTCTCACTTCGGCCTCCTACACCTAACTCACTCCTCCGCTACCTGGATTGACTCTCTCCACCACCCCCCTCCGTCCGACCTCCTCGCCCGCTCTCTCAATCTCCTCTCCGACTGGAACTCCTCCCCCCCCCTCCCGTTGGGGACCTCCGCATGCTCAACCCCCCTCGGCAGAACGACTCCGACGGAGCATGGTCGTGCGGAACCCACGCCCTCCTCCACACCTACTTCATCACCACAGCCCCCCCGGACCAACAATACAACCCCCCCTCGTTCGACCCTCGAAACTCGGTGTACACCCTCCACTCCCTCCTATGGCACCACACTTTTCGATCCACTCCCCTCCCAATAGGACGCCCCCACCTCCTAGCCGCCCTCAACCCCCCCGCTCCGCCCTCCCCCCCTCACCTCCCCACCCCTCCTCCCCCCCTCCCCTCCCCAACCCCTCTCCTCCCCCCTCTCTTCCAACCACCCCCCAAGGACCTACCCCCTGAAGACCCCCCCAGCACCACCCCTTCCCTCCCCTCCCCCATTCTCCCACACCACACATCCCAATCACTACACCTCATCACCCTCAACACCCGCGGCCTACACACCTCCATTATGGATGTTGAACACCTCTCCACCTCACACCGTCCGGACGTCCTTATCCTCACCGA